>VUQS01011045.1:7735-17932 GCA_015108495.1 Heterochromis multidens
TGCCTATTACAAAATATTTTGTGTGTTATGCAGTGTGAGACTCCATATTTCATTATTATTGATGCGTCAATAATAAAGTAGCAGGAGGGGCAGATTTTAATTGCTCTACAGTGTGTAATATAACATTTAAACTGCAGTTTAGTCTAATAAATCTTCATATTTTATTAACTCATTGTAGTTATTGTTTGTAAACTATTATTTTGCACAGCAATAACTAAAAGAAATGTGGTGGGATAAATATAAATGGTGCTCTTTGAATGAAGTACAGCGTTTTAATGCTGCTAATGAGTTTTCATGGTGACTGAATGTGTCACAGCTGGAGATGGAGACTGGAAACAGCAACAATTAATTGATTAAATGGGAAAATAATCTGCAGATTGTTTGCAGATGTTGAACTGAACTCGCTGGAGTTCGGTTTGCTCTGCTGTCTGCAACAAACATACATGACTGTCTGCAACGTTTATGTTGTCTGTCAGTTCATACAGAGACTGAAGTATCAGGACATTTCAGTGAGTCACTGAGGAAACTTTGAGCTCCGCCAGGAAACAGACTCAAACACTCTGAAGGTGTGATGCTGCTGTTGCAGAAAATCTTCCTGCAGCAACAGAAATGTGTCACATCTGAAGTATTCAGGCTTCCTGTGTTAACAGAGCAACATTTCTCAGTATATAATCTGCTTTGTGGTTTGATGACCTCATACCAGTTATGTTCTCAGCAACTTCTCTGCAAGACTTTCAGGACGGAGCTTGACATTTAAACCTGAAGTGTCTAAAGTGCTTTCATTGGTCAGTGAGAATAAAACAAGCATTATATAAATGCTGGTCCATTTTCCATTTCCAATAAAGTAAACTCTCTTCAGCTCCTGAAACACAGACTGCATGATGAATCAGGTCTTATAGAAGGAAACAAACACAACTTTCAGCCAGGAGAGTGGGGTTCAAGTCTGGTTTAGGACAGTTTTTAAGTTCTTCACTCGCTGTTTCTTGATTAGGTTAGGAAATCATCATACAGCCCTTTAAAAGGTTAAACATGTGTTTGAATGCCTCATTTTCTATGATGTAACGGAGCTAGGGTTGGATTAGAGCAGTGGTTTTTAAACAACTAGGTTCTTGATGCATGCTCAATAATCCAGGTAAGGAAATCCCAGAAAGTTGATTCTGTTCATCTGGACGTAGCGATGAACAGAATCAACTTTCTGAGACAACAAGGTTAATAACATGAAGTGGAAATAAAGTGAATGTCATTCTTTTTGGTGGGGGAAATAGACCAATAGCACCAGAAAATTATTTTTTATTTCTCCCATGTAAATAAAGTTAAAATTAATTTCAATAAAGCTCAACTTTGATCCTTTTGTATGATTGATAAAAACGACTTTAATGACTGAAAAAATTGTGGGGTGTGGTTTCGTAGTGGAGCTTACCAGAAAAGTTTTGACAACCACGGGGTCAGAGCGACAAATTCTGTCCCATCTAAAGGTGATGAAACCAAAGCACCTGTTACCTGCACTTACATGGCTGGTGGTTGCTTGAGTTTGAAATATAATTCTAGGTTGGAATAAGCTGCTACACAAACAATATATAGAACTGTTGTTGCTTTTTTTGTTTTTTTGCTGAAGGGCAGTTTTGTCAGTAAAATCATGTAGGTGGCTTTGCAAAAATAGTTTTTAACTTGAGCCATTTTCACACATTAACCTTGTAGAGTTCCAGGACAAAGTCCACCTCAAATGCATTCTCATTATTAAAAATACTCTGGTGTAGAACAGGGAGCTGCTGGGATGGAGTGTGCAGGTCGTATTACGTTCATTTACCTGTGTTATTCTCACACTGGTGCATTCGGGCGTGACATGGACTTTGTACTAGAGAATTGGCAGGTTAAAGAGTTTAATTTCTGATCTAACAGACTCCATGTGGTTCAGGCGAGGGAGCAGCCTGGATAGAGTGTATAGGAGGTAAGACCCATGATGCCAGCCTTTAGCGGGGAATGCACTGGAATTAGTTGCACTATTTGCACAGTCTTTGTACCAGGGAACTGGCAGGTTGCATTTATGTTCTTTGTTGGTCTAGAGTAGTTTAGAGCTGTATGTTTGAAAATGCTGAGTTTAGATGTCTCTGCTGCCAACATACATTTAAATGGATGCTGTCTCTGCAAATACCAAATTTTGTGCCTCCTGTCAAGTGAGGGACGTGACACAGCCAGGTGCTTGGACGATGGCACGTCCTAGCCTGAATTTTTAACTAGCGGTGCCACAACAACTGTTTACCAATGATAACTGTGATATTTAAAAATGATAGATTATGTTAGTTATGCACGTATGATAATATCTTAAATATTTGTACACTTTACAGTTAGGGTTACAGACTCCTGTTACCTCCATGCACTTGTTTTATGGGTTTAATTATCTTGCCACAGACAATATAGTAAGATAATATGAATTTAACTGACAGCTTTATTGCTTTTGTTAGATATAGATAGATAGATAGATAGATAGATAGATAGATATTGCAATAATACCATGACCATGATAATCATGAAGGGAAAATCTGATGTTGTGTCATGTTTTCTGATTTCTTTTTCACTGTCTGAGCTATGATTGGAGTCATTTTAATGATCTCATGCCCTTGTGTTCCTCAGTGGTTCTGTGGTGAATTTTCTCCACCTGCAGTTCGTCTGACCAGCCATCAGCTGCAGTAGGTGGAAACAAGCATTCAGTCAAATTTTCTTTTTAACCTTGTCTGGAAGTTCAGTTAAATTTGAGCTGATTTTAGATGGAAGTGGCCCAGTGAAACATCTGAAGGTTGTGGCACGTGTCTCTGCAGGTGATCACATCCAGTTTACGTTAATGAATAGAATCCATCGTCTGAAAGGAGACTGATCAGCCAATCAGAATGGTGCTGTGGTCCACATGGTGCTGCAGTTGGGCCTTTGGTTCTGTAGTTACCTGTTAATACCAAAATCTGGTGCCTGACATCTTTGCATTCCTGCTCTGAGACTGATAGCTGCAGAGATGGATGCAGCAGAGACAGTGACGGAGGGACTTTAGTGTTTCATTGCTGACAGTCTCTGATCATTTTTTCTATTATGAATGAACCAAAGATAAAAAACAGCCCGAAGCAGCTGGATTCTGGCTGATGGTCGGCGTGTTCGTGTTTCTGGCAGCAGCAAAGACCCAGTTTTTGATGGAACTCGGGGTTTGAAGCACATCTACTGATTACTTGGAGCAGATCTTTGAGTTTGTGGCTGGTAAAATCACGCCTGCTTGTTAAAGCTGACACAAATTTTATTTTAAAGTCTTTGAGTCTCATTGAAGAACAAAATCACAATCACATTCTCATGAACCTCTCTAACCTGATTTCTGCTCACAAATGAAGCCAATGCTTAAAGAAACTGCAGTTCCTCTAATGGCCACTTGAGGGTGGCTCCAATAGTGAGCCACTCCCCATAGACTCCCATGTTAAAATGCCCAACTTTACAGCAGAAATAAACATGTTTACAGCCGGCTACAAAAATGGTTTTAGGCTTTAGAGCCAACTTGATAACAACTGTTCAATAACCCAACCATTTAGATTGCATTAAGGCCTAAAGTTTGCATTATTAGAGGCGTTGATGGTTTAGTACCAACCTCTAGCTGTCTGCTTGGCTTCACCTCTGCTAATTCAAGGCGCTGAACTCAACCACTCCACTGTGTTTGTGGTGTTCATGGCTTTTGGAGCATTTTTAATACAATTATATGACAAAGAATATTGCACGATGTGCAGTTAATTGCAAACGTAATCAAAAAAAGTCTGTGCAAAAGTTTTTTTCAGTGAAATTCTGGTATTTGATTAGATCTTGTTTAGCACTAATTAGCAGGCATCTGTGTGATGCACCTCTTACAGACAATGTAAGCACCTTGGTTACCAAGTGTATTAGCCACCCTCTCATCTCAATATTGAATCTCTTGCTCTACTAAAAACAACACAAGCATAATCAACATGACGAGCATAATCAACAACACTAGAATTTCCATATAAAACTATCTGCTCTGATTTGTGTGACGAAGTGAAGTGGTTTAAATTCCTGTTTCAGATATCCACTGGTGGGGAAACTTCTCTGAAAACAGACCTCCCATTCATTCTGCACAGGGAGAAACTGAATTACATGAAAGCTACCTGAGGGAGAACTGTAGCGTGGTTAACAACAGCTGCTCAGATAAAGGTGTTCTAAACTAGTTTGTAAAAGATGATCAGTCTTTGCAGTACAGAGTGTGTTTACTCTTGGCTTTCATAGCTCGCAAATGAACAAAAGATTTATTGATGATTTTTGTGGCGATTCTTTTTTTAGGCTGAGATTTAGGAGATGTGTGGCATTGTTGCTGTGTGAGCGCTGGGTAACGCCCGCTCTTTTTCACATGAACTAGAGTGAAGTTAAAGCCTGTGGTGGTGGCTGACTGATGAATGATTGCATACCTTCACAGCAGTGAGGATGAAAGGAAAAGGGATTGAGTCTTCTTTATGACATGGTTCAATTACAATAGAGAAGCACTGGTAAAAGGAAATAATCATGCATTTCTCTCTTTTTGTGTACCTTATTCAAAAACTAACTTCACAAAAATGCTATAAAAGCAATCTAAATACTTGAGTGATGATTATGATTGTAGTTGAAAGCCCAGCAAGATGCAACAAAGTGTAGTTCAACTACTGATTTAATTACATTTCGCTGACTACTCCCCAACACTGCAGATACCACAGTCGGGGGTTATATAAGAGGAACTGAAACGATGATATATTAAAAATAAAGCTGCCACTGAAGCAGACAGAAAAGGGAAAACAGTGTGACATTAAAAAAAAGCAATAAAAATGAGCAGTTCAGACAAGACTCGGTCTGATATAATAGTTATGGAGATGTTAAAGAAGAGAATGTGACTATAAAAATTATAAAACCAGTGAACTTGCAGCCATTAATGTGTTTTATCTTCATTTTATTTTCATATTCCTTCTTTTTTTTATATATTGCACGAGTGACTCCAACATTGGAGTCACTCATGCATTCGGAAATTCAATTAGGATGTTAGAGGGAATCTGTGCTCCATGAGGCTCGTTGGCTTCAGTCGTCCTCCGGTGCAGGAGGAGATGATGGAAGTCCAGTTGTCTCCTCTCGTCCTGTTCTTCTTGTTTCTGTAGGGAATGAAACAGATTGTTAAATAAAGGGATCTCCTCCCTTCGCTTTTTTCCTCTTGATTAGAGTTCAGATCTCTCCCCCCTCCTCTTTCTCCTCCTCCTCTCTGTTATTACAGTATTTCTGTCGTTTACTGCCCCCCCTCCCTCCCCTACAAAGCCTTGTTTTAATCTTGTAAAAATTCTCCTCTCATAAACACATAATGGAGCTGGTTCACGCCTGTTAGCTAAAGAGGGAGGGGCAGCAGGCAGCAGAGACAGCAGCTGTAAAACACAGTCAGGGTTTTGGTTTAATATAACTGCACCTCCTCCTTTTTCTCCTCTACACGTCTCCACCCTGATGCAGGAAAATGTAGCCCTCTCTTCTTTTTTTCCTGTTTGTGCCTCAGTAGTTTGAATCTGCTGATGCATCACCTTCACGCTCACACTGGATTATCGGTGTCAGCGGCGACGCTCTGAGGTCGACTTCCTGTTTCATTCCCGTTTTAACCATTTCTCCGTCCAGCTGTTGTCTTCTTCTACTCGTCTTTGTGTTTGTTGTCATGACAACTGAATCTGGACCAACGTGCGATTTAATAGAGGGTCTCAGTGCCGCAGCTGAGGAGTTATTATTACCGACAGCAGTTATGAGGGTTGAATAGATGACTTGTTGAGATGATGCTCCAGGTCCAGGTGAGGCTCTCAGGGTGAATTCAGATCAGGGTTCAGAATAAGGCAGTTTGACCAAATTAAAACGTGACTTTTTGTCCCCTCTTTGTGAGACACCAAACACTGAATCACTGTATCTCAAAAAGCCCCCCGATCCTCAGTTGGGATCAGATTGTGGAAGGGGTTAGGACTACCTTAAACAATTACCATTTAATCCATTGATACTGAACATATTTGGGGATTTTTTCAGCATTTTGGTCTAAAGGCAAACACCTGGTCCTCAGCTGGGATTGGGTCCAGGAGGGAGTCTAATAGCCTGGGGGCCAGAATTAGATCTGATGGAGGGGCTGGTCCCGGTGGACCCCAACCAGCAGAGCGGAGGATGGTCCAACAAAACAGCCTCAGGGGCTGAAAAACAGAAGTGCCCAAAACTGCAGTTCCTCTAATGGCCACTTGAGGCTAAAAAAAGATTCAATCCCCACAGACTCCAATGTTAAAATGGGCAAATTTACAGCAGAAAAAAAAAACAAACTTGTTTACAGCCTGGGACAAAAATGATTTGGGCCTCTTTGGGTAAGTTTGGCATTCAAAGCAACTGTACAGAGGGAGATTTTATTAAGGCTTAAAGATAGGGGAGTGGCCACTTTGAGTGACAGGTAGCTGTAGCTGACTTTACTTTAGCTCCATCAGGTCACTGAACTGGCCCTCTCAGCTGTGTTTGTGCTGTTGGTGCCTTTTGGAGCATTTCCAGTGCAATTAAAAGCTTATGGTTAGGGCTGGATCAGGTGACCCTGAATCCTCGCTGCAGTAGGCCTAGGCTGCTGGGGGCTTCCCATGATGCACTGAGCGTTTCTCCTTCACTCACTTATTTTCACTCTCTATGTGTTTATAAATCACTTTGCATTTAATCATTAGTTATTATTAATCTCCCTCCCCTCACCCCCAACTGGTCACGGCAGATGACTGCCCCTCCCTGAGCCTGGTTCTGTCGGTGGTTTCTTCCTTTTAAAAGGGAGTTTTTCCTTCCCACCGTCACCAAGTGCTTGCTCATAGGCGGCCGTGTGACTGTTGGGGTTTTCTCACCTTGACAACCTGACAAATAATATGACTTGCTGTGTAGTTAATTGTACTAATAGTCCAGAAATGAAGAAGAAGAATGAAGTTTTAAGTTTCTGTGTCTGTGTGATGCGTCCATACAGTCTGTGGATGAACTTTGCAAACCAAGCTTATGAGCATATTTAGCATTAGATATGGTCCTTCTTGGCTCCAAAAACCCAATGATGCTAAACTAGAGATCCATTTTATGGTTTCCAGTTAAAAGGACCAAGAAGTTTCACTCTTTGGGTTGGGTGGTGGTTGCATAAACATGACTCAACTAGGAGACTTGAGTTGGAATTTCATCTTGGACCCATTTTAAGTTTCATTTTCACTTTTATTTTGGTTTAGGTACAAAAAAGACTTTTGAGGGATTATTAAGATCATGATTTTGGTTAAAATTCTCTCTTTTACAATGTTAAATAAATGTTAATAAATTTCCTTTTTTAGGTTTCCAAGATGTTGAGTACCTCCCCTTCTTTCAGCTGCTCCATTTAGGGGTCACAACAGCAGATCATCTGCCTCCATCTCACCCTATCCCTAATGTCCTTTTCTGTCACACCAACCCTCTGCATGTCCTCCTTCACTGCATCCATGAATCTTTTCTGAGGTCTTCCTCTTTTCTTCCTGCCTGGCAGATTCATATTCAACATCCTTTGTCCAATATATCCACTATCCTTCCTCTGCACTTCTCCAAACCATCTCTTGCATCTCTACCACCTCATTTAAAACTGGTGGTACCAGTGCACATTATACATTTTACAAGTAGTCACATGGCTGCTAGGGGTTGCTTCAAAATGGTAGTTATTCATTATCATGGCAACAGCCAACATTGAGGCTTAAAACAGGACTTCACACTCCAGAGGGTGACATCATGGGACTTCATATACAATTTACAGGATGGTCTTATATGGTGCAGGTTGGTTGGAGGAATATGATTGCATAAAAAGGCACTCCTCAGAGAATGATTATTTGTTTACATCCTTTGTGCTCATCATTTTTGTTCTGAAGGCTGCATCCTGTCAGGGTTGCCGACAGGGACTGAAAGTGTTACTCTGGCTCATTGAGGTGTGTTAACAGCCTCTCAGTGTAGCTGTGATGGACCTGCGAGCCGAGGAGGTGTAGGTAAACCCTGTCATGTGATCTCCTGCTGATCAAAACCACTTACATACTCTGCTAATTGGAGAGGAGGCTGTAGCGATAATATATTCACACACATACCCACCCACCCACACACACACACAGATGCAGAAACACACATACTTGCACTCAAAGTGATGGAATTAGCATCAATATCATTAACGCCCATCACCTCCCTGCACTTGTTCACACATTTACCCTCAAACACATACACACATCTGTGTGTCTGTGTGTGTGTGTGTGTTATAGTTTGAGTATCAAAGTCTTGTAGTTATTAATATTTAATGTTCGCAGTGATCAGTATTCAGTTTGTGGAGGAGAACAAGCTGCTGCTGCTGTGGCTGCAGAGGACTGCACTGAAATACAGTAGAAATACTTACAGTAGAGTACAATAGAGTACAGTACAGTGCAGCAGAGTACAGTATGTGATGAAAACTGTGAAATGAACACGATGCAGCTGGAAAATTTAAAGATTTTATGCTAAGGGGGAAAACCGAGTAGAAACCCCCCCCTAACATCAGTGCAGAAAGGGAGCAGTAGAAACTATTTGATGTTTGTCTCAGACTGAGTGGATTTATTCTGTCTGTCCTGACGAAGAAACTCTTTTGTTGATCTTTCTGAGCTTTGGACCGAGTGATCCCTTTTACTTTTGCCCACCTGTCAGTGTAACAGTGACCTTTGACCTGCAGTTAGTTGTTCAGCTGAAAAAAAATGCAAGTATCCAATTACATAAACCTATTGACAGCTCAAGCACAGTTGTTGCTTTAGCTCAAGTCTAAGCTGCTTTGTTTAAAAACCATTTGGCACATTGCTGCTCAGCACGGATGACCTCTGAGGCGTCAGTGTTTGGCGCTCACTGTAAAACCCAATAAGCTGACAGAAAATTTTAAAAAGTAAGGCAACTGAGGTCCAGCGCTGCACCCCAGAATATCTATTATGTCACCAGAGTTCAGGTTAGGTTACATATTAGCCACATGCTAAGCAAGCTGATGTTACCATTCAGATCAAGTCTTTTACATGCATGCTGTCTTCTGTTATACGATCGTATAACGAACGTACCTTTGAGTATGCCATATAGGTGCAAATAAGAGCCTAACTTTGAGCCTAAAAAAAACTCTACACCTAAACAGGTTATTTGTAACCTGGTGGATGTTAAGAGGTTTTTTTTTTTTTAAGTTGATGAAATACAGAATAAAATATTCTTAGAATTTAAATATTTGGATTAGTTTCTTCTTTCAGTTACTGTGACTTAGTTTACATTCTACTTTGCCCAAAGGATTAAATTAACCCTCTGATATCTAAGTCATCATGGCATGTCGTGACTTTTACAGAAAGGCAAAAAGATATAATGAAACCCTCCCCCCAAACACACACACAAAAAAATCTTCCTCCACTTTTTAACAAGACCACGTTAAAACATACCGTTCTGTGCTTCTGTCTTTTATTCTTTTCTACAAGCTCACAACCTCCTGAAACTTGCTGCACTCTTTCTGGTTGTCTTCACCTTTCTGCACTCCTTATCTGTTACGATGATAAATCACAGAGGGCTCGTTTACTTGCTTATGCTAGTTCTGTTTCCACACTGCACAAATGACAACTGATCTCAGAGCAGTGAAAGCAGAGCCTGTGGCAGCTTGTCTAGCATGGTGGTCTTCCATCAGTTTCCTGTCAAAGACCAGAGAGGTTCATCCACAATGCGCATGCACAAACAACCAGAAAAAGCTGCTGGCACACAGACACGCCCAACAAAATGCTGACCCCATACAGAGTTCAGTAGCTCATAGTCAAGCAGAGTTAAGACTGCTTCCAGAAACAATAGCCAACTGCAGCCACAAGATGGCAGTAATGTAAAGGATGGATGCAAACAGGCGGGAAGCTGTATTACAGGATATTTTGACCAGGATATGTCCTTCAATGTGCATATTAAACAAATATGTAGGACTGCTTTCTTGCATTTGCGCAATATCTCTAAAATTAGAAACATCCTGTTTCAAAGTGACGCTGAAAAACTAGTTCATGCATTTATTACTTCTAGGCTGGACTATTGTAATTCATTATTATCAGGCTGTCCTAAAAACTCCCTGAAAAACCTTCAAATGATCCAAAATGCTGCAGCGAGAGTACTGACAGGGACTAGAAAGAGAGAGCATATTTCTCCCAT
>VUQS01011051.1:10744-28893 GCA_015108495.1 Heterochromis multidens
CTGCAACATTTGCAAACGCACACAGAGGTTGTACTGAATATACAAATATACCTATAGTTACTCTTATAAAACATGGTAACAGGTGACATTTTTATTGTTCTATTTGTATTAGCAATTTATCAGGGGCTACATGTGTTCACAACACATTAGTATGAACTCCAAACCACAATCACTAGGACACAGCTAGAGATCTTCTGATCAGAAATAGCACAAGCTATCAATGTAGCCCATTGCATTAGGATTAGACAGGATTACTGCTATGGATAGAGGCTCTGTGTCAGACCAGATGAGATTATCCTTGAACATGTGAAAGTACTACACAGAGCACAGTGCTACCAGTGCTGTACAGCATTCACTAGAGTAATGTAACAGGTACATGTATCACAAAAAGAGCCTGTAAAGGCTTTAGAGTAACAGTGATTGATATTTGATATTGTGCCTAATGTCATTAATATAGCCTGCTACTGAAAAGCTAACAGATTTTTGCCTGTCATCTGTCATTTTAAACCACTGGCTCACAGCAACAACAACAACAGCACAGACCAAAGAAGCTGTCAGCCGGGATCAGATCATAAGCTTGTGTTCGGTACAAACTGTCTGAATCAGTAACCTCTGACCATATTAAACTGATGACCCATTCACCTTCTGGGTTAGTGGCCGTCAACCTCCGCATTAAACACATACAAGATATTTTTTAGAATCTTAAAAGTCATCAACTCATAAAAAATAGGAGTTAAAAAAAATAAAAGAAGTGGATCACTGACTGAGGTATCCTCAGAGCAGGATGCTATGATGTTTTCACAGAAAGGATTCCACTTGATATCCAGCACATTGCCATTGTGGCCGCACACTTTCGGTTGATGAGAGTCCTGGCGGCCAGACTGAAACAGTGAGAAAAGCACATATAACATTTAGATAAAATGCATATTGTATAAATTAAGATGCATTGCTTGCTATGACATCGGTATAAAGTTATTTTAGTGGAATGAACAGTGGAATCAAAATCATCATAAATTGCACAAAACTTTAGTAGAAAAAAATAGTACATATTTTAAGGACCTATAAAGAATAACATTCATCTGTAGGGAACATTACTGAGCAAAACTGATCTTTGTTTCGATTGATGTGAACATGAAAGACTAATAAAACACAATAAATGTAAAATCACATCAGTGAGATGTCACTATCACTTCTGAACAAAGCAAAGCAGACCTGGTTATTGTACAGGGACAGCTGAGGCACATTATTATTATTGCAATAACCTACAGAGTCCACAGAGTGGCACTGGCTCATAACAGCAGATGACAGAAACCTCTTCATGTCGGTCATGATGTCATGAATGTTTGATGTCCTTTCAATCCACTGACCTCTTTTTTATTTCCTCAGAGATTTGTTTAAGAGCATCGGGTCATGCCCCTGTGAAATCCCACATGTGTTTGCATGCACTGTCCTTACTGAAAGACTTATTTTGGAGGCATTACCAAGCTTTAACAAAATTTTAATAATAAATGTTTTATTGTGTCTTTGAGCATGCATTAAACTGAATTTTCAAGGTGTTTCCTTGCCACCTTGTCCCCAAAATGAAAACAATATATGTAATTTTACAACAACAGTAGACAAAATGGTGAAATAAAATCACAAATTCATGGTAAAGCTTGGGTTTAAAGACCCCACGCTGTCTATATGAATGTCAGATTTGGTTAGCTGTAGTTAACCAGCTCAGAAACAGCAAAGCAGGAAGTCCACCCACAGAAAAAAAAGCAAGTGTCAAGGTAACACACTGCCAACACAGTGAGGGCTTTGCAAACAAATCAAAGGACACAAGCAAAAACCAATAGAAATCAGTCTCTGCCAAAACACAGCCACTGTGAAGCTGAACATCCATTCAGCCAATATGAGAGAAGAAAAAAAAGCAACAGCAGGACTAAGCAAGACAGCTTGGTTTAATAAACACAGCTAACTCAGACATATCATGAGTTTATAATTAATGCAGACCACTAGGGTAACAAAATCTCCCCTTAAAAAAACAATGACATGCTAATATAAGTTTTGATGACACATTATTATTATGGAAGTTTTAGCTCAGCCTTAAACATTAATGGCATAGGATCTAAGGGACTCCTTATTTGGGTAGAACTAATTACCTGCACAGAAAATAATGTCCATTGGGAACTGGAAGGTTCAGAGGCTCTAAGAGGTATTATAAAGAATTTATAATGGGACATAATATGAATTAAACAGACTTTTCACAGCTTGGATTTCACCCTCCATTTTTATCTTTCTACTATATATAAAATTTAATATAAAATTATAACATTGCCCCTGTTAACTGTCCACCACCCGCTGGACTTTATCTGACAGGAAAATGGCTTGGCCTGTGTTAGGCCTGATGGTCTTCAGTCATTTCCTGAGGCTGTGGCACATATGAGCACTTTCTACGAAGAGCAGATGTGCTGGCCAGGTACCAACATCTCCAATATGCCAGCGGCACCACGCTGTGATTGCTGCCGACATTTATTGATCTGTTATTCCCAATAAATCTTTACTAATGCGACTTACCACTGCTGCTCTGTCACTGCAGCATTACTAACAGTAGACATCGAACAGATTAATGTTTTGAAAATATGGTTCCCCTGACTAGAATGAGGAATAATGTTTCAGTTACAAAACAGGAGGAACTCAATGGCTAACACTGTTGAAGTCTGTAAATTTTGTCTTTTTGTCAGTTTTCCTCTCACTGTGCAATTATACATAAGGCTTGCAGCGTGCTAATTAAAAAAATGACAAATCTAAATGGAAGTGGGTTTTATATATTCTGTAGCACGTCTCCCATTTGGCCTGCCACACCTCGGCCAACTGAAACTAACCTGCTGATCATGCTTAAATTAACTTGCTGTGGTTTAGCTGAAGTTAATGGTTTAATGCATGTTCTTTCATATGTTTCTGCAATGTTGCCCAATCATATGATTTAGGATCACTGGCACCACATGTTTTACTGTACAGTAGGACCTTGGGTAACACTTTATATTACAGCCCGCGACTAAGGGCGTAATTACCCTGTAATTAAATGTAATTTCATTGTATTTTATTTGAAATTACAGATATTTTACAGGAAAGGAGACACACATTATACTGTAAGTAATTTTAAGTACAGCATAAGTAATTTTAAGTACCACGTAATTTCATGGTAATTTTCCAGAAAAACAAAGAATATTTCCCTATCTTACATCAAGTACGCTGTACTTTTCGGGGTGTATTATGGAGTGACTTAACCTTGCCTTTTTACATCTTTATTTTTTTACATTGCTATTTAATATTCATTATGTTGATAATGTGCAAAATGGATTTTCTATTATTCATTTGTCCTTTTTAACTTATGCTGTACTCAAAATTACTTACAGCATAATTTTTGTCTCCTTTCCTGTAAAATACATGTTAGGCAAGGTTAAGTCACTCCATAATATGGCCCACAACCCAAAAAGTACAGTGTACGTACTATGTAAGATGGGGAAATATTCCTTTTTTTCCGGAAAATTACCATGAAATTATGCAGAACTTAAAATAACTTATGCTGTATTTAAAATTACTTACAGCATAATTTGTGTCTCATTTCCTGTAAAATATCTGTAATTTCAAATAAAATACCTTGAAATTACATTTAATTACAGGGTAATTATGCCCTTAGTTGCAGGCTGTAATATAAAATTTTACGGGACCTTGTTTACAGTGACCTCAGCGTTTAGCTAAATGACAACATAACAAAATAACACGCTTGTTCATGAAGTTGAGCACTGTCTACTTCATGTTGTGAATACATGTATTACTATTAAACATGTATCTGCTGCTAAAATATTAGGTAAATGACTTAAATTAGTTTCTATGACTTAATCATAGAAACTGACTCAAACCATTTAATATTCTCCATACACTGCATCATACACAGCAAAAGCAGTAGTAATAGGAATAATAGTGTAGAGATTCAAAATCCACTACACCCACTGCAATTTCCTCTTTGTCTGAGGTGATGAAGAGGTGTTTGTGACCTTGTGTGTCATTTTCTGAGCCAGTCTGTGTGCCAGGTGGTGCCAGCGGTAGTCTGTCCACTTTCTAGTGACTCTGTCTGCGGGCAAACATATGGCTGTCTCGCCAGCTGTCATCATAATATGTCTGCCATGCTCATACCTCACCATTAGCCAAACCCCTACAGATTGGTCTGTTTATCTAACAGAGAAGCCAGAGCTCATCTTGAAATAGTGTGTGTCTTCTGTAAAGAAGGAAAAACTGAAAGAAAATTTTAGATTTCATTTATTGCTTTTCTTTTCAAAGTCTGAAAAGAAGTTAGTGTGTTTTTATTATTATTTTTTACCTGCTTTGAGTGATCTCACATTCATGGCACATTATTGATAGCTTGTTATAATGACATCTACTCCGCAGAGAAAGAGACAAGCCTGGTGACATCACTCTGCATACCACACCTCCTGCTTATTAAGATTTAACTCAGCAGTTTGGTTTGCTTTTGGTAACCATTTAATGTCTTCTTTCATTATAGACAACAACACGTGCCATCTTCTATATGCTGCCTCATTTTAGGTTATGTCCATAAAATAAAATTTTAAAAATGAAATAAACTTTGTGTCTGTCTTACTGTCAAATGGTCACATAGGTTTGCTGACTTGCTGTATTAACTGGAGGATACAGCATTAAACAGCAGCTTTCATCACACAGAAGCTGTGCTGTTGCTGAATATGATATATACCATTTATGAATTTGTCCAGTCAGTGGAAACCTGAGCAAATGCTTAAGTACAATACTTTTATTGTAGGAAGAAATCGATCAAGTTACAGTCTTTGGCCAGGTTATGGACAGAGTCTTTACAGACAGCAGGAAAAGGAACATGGTGATATACAAGTTTGTTCGAGAATCATTAGTTACCAGAGATCACAATATAACATTCTGCAGTGGAAGTTAAGATTTAAAAGATTTTTCAAGTTTTACCATTAAGATTACTGTAATTTCCCTCAGATTAATAAGTAAAAATATCTAAAATTGATTGCCTTTTTCCTGTCACAAAATACAGTTTATATAAAACTGCTACTATAATCATCTCATTTTCTTGATATTCACTGTGTGAATTTACTGACTCAACAAGACTGTCCTCTTCGTATTAGTCACTGAAATCTGCCAGACTTTCTCTTTCTATGTGTGCAAGCAACCTTTTTTAAATACGTTTTATTTTCATGTTATCATTCCGCTGAACAACTTTCATAAACCACTTTGCTTCATAAATAAACAGTGCTGCATAGCCACTTCCCTGAGTGTTATCTACAGCTTCACCCGTTTTAAAGGGTCTATCTACCAACCATGGATAAACAAAATGAAAAATATCTTTTCTTAAATAAATCCATTGGAAATGAACTATGTTTATATTAACAAACAAAGCAAATTACACCCATTTATATCACTGCAGAACTGTGTAACTTCACTGGACAAGAACACTTTGAAATGTGCTGCCAATTCTGGACTTTGTCCCCGAAAAAAGTAATAAAGAAATACCACTTTGTGGCTCTGTCAACCAGTTCAGCTGCAGTTTACATTTAATAACAGGTGTTAAGTGCATTTATGCTTGACCAAAAAAGGAGGTTCTAATGGAAAACAAAGTTGGAGCCATGACAATCACTGAAACAATGTTTCAAATAAATAAACTGAAGTACAGACATCTTTAATCTGGCAACACAGTTTCAAGGCAGGAGCTCCAGATTTGTGTGAAATTTGATCACAATCTCCCATTCTCTTCCTGAGTTAAGGCATTAAATAATAACCAGAGAAGCTGACCTTCGATCTTTTGTGTATAAAACATTATCAGTACATTATGTTGCCTTATTAAACCTGAAATTTCTGTCCTAATTAACTCTTGAGTTTTGTTCTTCCAAATGAATGTTTTAGCCAAATTTAAAGATATTTCCTGGAGTTGCTTCTGAGATATGACCTTCACAAAACTGGGACTGACAGCTCAGAAAGCACAATTACCTCTGACCATTGCTGTGACAGGTAAGGGCACATAAAAAGCATGACATCATTGGAGAGATTCACACCAAGTATCTAATCACGTAAACAGCAAACGCCCACATGCACACACAGACAGTCTTTTCCATGACTGAACAACTTTGCTCATGATTATGTGAAGTAAAATGTAACTGAAGTCTCTCTGCTTCAGACAGCAAACTGTTCAGCTTACTGAATACTTCTACTGCCTGATAACTACCTGACTTGACCCTGCTTGGCAGCCAAGAGCTTTTCAAGCACCTTGGCATGGTCTCTCTTAAAGAGGCAAAGCACTTTATGGTTTCTCAGGCCCAAACAGGTGAATGAGATACAAATTACATCATATCTGCTGACCGAGGACCCCAAGATGATCATCAGAAACCTTTATCAAACCCAAAATAACAACACACATACATGTAGTATGTGAGAAAAATTTTCAGTTGAACATGAAAATGTCTTCTCAATTGGCTTTTTTACTTTATTATTGCTACTATTTACCATTTCTACTCAAATCAGGACTAGTTTTTGTATATTGTATAGCCTACAAAAAGCAGCGAAGCAGAATCTGTTTGCTAAGTGTGAACTGAAATCAGTGAGAAGAGACACAATCCCCTTTCCCATAATAAGAAAAAGAATTTTGTACTTTTGTAGTGTTTATAGGCAATACCAGTATGCCTTTATATTCTGCTACTGGCAGCACAACCCTGTTACAATGCTGGCCTTAGATTCTGGCTTGAAGATTTAAGGCTGGCATGCTTTGCGATGGCAGTTACAGTCTGTGCTTCATTTGTGTGGAAAGAGCTCTGCAGCTTGCAGATTTCACTGTGCAGTCAAGTAGCTGAAAGGGTCTAAAAAATGCATATTTTGCAGCAAAATACTACAAGAAATTCTTTGATTGTGAGTTACTGAAGCTATGATTGGTGTTTTCATTTTGTAAATTTCATTCATTTTTTTCTCTGAATGATATAGCAGCAAATTAAGTGTTACCTGGGATACAGGTATAACAATGAAAGAGCCTCCACCAGCACTCTCTGTGACGACTGCCAGGAACTTGGAGTTGACGGCACAGAAGTGGTTGTCATGGACGTTCTTGGTAATGGGGATGCCGTCGAAGCAGTGCTCCCTGTTGGCTACTTTTCCATAGACATTTCGAAACTTGGAGCTTCGGTACGTCGGACGCCATGACATCTGAGAAGGAGAAATGTGTAAAAAAAAAACAGTTTGAACAGTCAAACACTCAAAGATGTTACATTTGCAATGATATAAAACAGAGAAAAATTTTTTTAGAAACTAGTACTGGTGAAGATTTGACCTTTTTTTGGTGTTAATTTAAAAAACAGTAATTGCACCCAATATTTGTTTTTGTCCATCAAGGTTAAACTTTAGCTAGACTTCAGATGACAGCTCTGCTTTTACTATGTAGAACTACAGAAGTGAACTAAGTAGCAATTTTTTAATTGTGGGCGGGCGGACTATAATAATTTCATAGCAAGCAACAACCTGAGGCTGAAAAATTAAGTCTTGGCAGTACTACCAAAAACTAAGATTGAAAAGCTAAACTTTTTAGTATGTGTAACATGTTACAGCCTGGTCTCTATAGTTTACTTCTTTGGGTTAACATGTGTGGGAGATTGTGGGGGATGTTTATAAGTGACCCTCTGAAATTGTATTGAGGCTTAAAATTTCCATTATTAGGGGCATGGCTATATTGACTAACAAGCAGCAAGCCAACAGGGCGCTAGCTGTCTGCTTGATGTCGCCTCAGCTAATTTGAATCACTCAGTTGGACTTCTCACTGTGTTTGTAATGTTAATGCCTTTTGTAGCATTTTTAATGCAATAAGCTGATAAATAACATGATCTGGTGTGTGGCTAATTATACTGAAAGACTGTCTGGCACGTCTACACATCAGTTTTGTTGCGAGAAATTCTCATATTTATTTGTAAGTTAATAATTAGGATGTATCTGTGTTTGTTTGATGTGACTCTACAGTTTATAGATGCAGTTTGCTGACTCGGCTGGTTAGCATTAGCTGACAACTTAGCATTAGTCACTCCCAGCTACAAAGAAAAGATGGTGATGCCCAGAATGATAAAACCGAGGCTTCAAAATGGCAGCTTACAAACCAGTTAATGATGTCAGGATGGCTACATCTTTTATATACAGTCTATGTAAAATAGCCAAACAAGACAAATGTAAATTACCTTGCATGGAGACATTAATTTCTTTTTGTGAGTATTATTAGACACTGGAAATGATATACACATAATTATGATTGTGTCAAATTCCCATCTTCCAAGCGCAGTTACAGGGTGGGCTCTCCCATCTGCGCACACATGATAAGAGTCACAGAGGGAAATCATCCAAATTGGTCATGGGTGTGAGACTTCTGAAGGGTGAAAACTGGGTGAAAATGTTTTCATTCTAATTCACACTGCCTTAGAGTCAGTGATTAATGTGCTCAAAAAACTGAATCTCAATCAAGAACAAAAATCATTCATTTCGTATTCTATTGTTTGTCACTCTATTTTTGGTTCACATGGATCTTGTACAACAGAAAAGCAACCATTGTTTGTAGCTGCTGCTCTCAACAAAAGAGAAGTGGTTGGGCTTGACTCAAGATGCTTCTTTTGTTTGCCACTTCACCACAAGAATGCATTGGTGGAGCTCTTGATTTTTGGTATGGTCTGGCTCTGCATAGGGACTCAACAGTTGACTCAGCCACAGGACAAGGATGTCAAATGACCTTTGCCCCAAGACGACAGAAGTTGTGGGAATTGCTCAATGGCTATATTTTGAGAAATTCTCTGAAAGGAGATCTGTTCAAGAACACATTTTCAGAGACACTTGATTGAGACTATATCAGTTTGCGACAGGAACTGACAGGGAGAGGATTTATAACTGTTGTCAGATCAGTGGCTGCAATTCTGGATGACATCAGGCAATCCTCTATTCAGCATTGTTCTGTGGATAAGGAGGGGAACTGTTGGGAGGGGTGTATGCATGCAAATAGAAGCATGCCCTGACCATGCTGCTACCATTGTCTTTCCCTGTTTCAAACTGGACTTGAGAAATAGCATCCATGAGGCTACATTGTGGGTGACCCCCATCTCATCACTTTAACACCTAACATGCTGTAGTTGCAGTTAATGAATTATACCCCACAGAAATAAAATGTATGCAGGAAAAAGAAGTTCATTTGTATTACAGGTTTTTCTGTGGGTTTCTGTGGTTTAGCTGTCCTAGCCAAGCAAACACAGAGCAAAGAAAAAAATGCTTCAACCTCTCCAAAAAACAGAAACCATCCAAGGTGATGGATTTTGGATGGTCCTACATTTGCTATATGAATCTGTAGTGCTGTAAACTTCTTACAAAACAAACAGAACTAAAAACCCAAATGGTAATGGTAAATGTAAAGCATTTGAAATGATTCTCACTCTTCCATTCACACACTCAAACACCAGTAGTGGCTGTGCTGCCATGCAAGGTGTTTGCTTGTCATTAGCGGCAACTGCAGGTTCAGTGTCTTGTGACAGGACTGTAACTGGTGAGAGGAACAAACCAGAGTACAAAACACGAATCATATATACAATACAGATTTTCTCTTTGTCTATATATTTTTTTCAGGTTTAAAACAACACCTTTTATCATAGAGCAGGCTGAACAATCTGTTCTTCCACCTGAGCCACATATATTGTCTAAAGAAAGAGAATATAAAGAAAAATCTAAAGTTCAGACATTAAAATTGCTCCTACCATAACCAGGAGTACATAAAGTCAAACATTTATTATTTATTTAACATTTTGAAGTTAACTTTTGTATATGTTGCATGCAAGTATTCAATTCACTTTAATTCCAGTTCAAAAAAGCAGTTGTCTCTAAGAGCTTTACATTGTTAAGGTAAAGACCCTACAATATTAAGTCTGTATAAGCTGAATAGTGGCTGCTTGTTAAAGAATTAATGTGGAACAGAAGAACAGCAGAAACTGGCCTAAGGGACAGTTAGAGGAGACTCGTCTGCTTTGAGCTCCCTTTACAAGGATGCTCATTCATCGGTCACTGGCGTATGGGACAGAGAGGATGTCTGTCTGAGCATGTTTGTGTCTTTCTTATCTCACGAGGGTTTGCAGCACACCAGCACACACACAGATCATGAGCAGAGGCATGCACATACACAGAAATGCAGCAGCTCAAGAAATTATTTAGTATCTATTATATCACAAGACTTTTGGATTGAGAGCATGATTTCTTCTTGTGTTTCACACTGTGAGGCCTTTATGACTTTGCAGACTTGCAGATTTGCATATTTTCAAAATATGAAGGTTTTTGTGCCAAGTCTGAATCATATAATCTTCATATCATCACTTCATACTTCATTATCACATATCTTAATCCCACACCTAAAAATGTCACCTTACCTTTACCAGTGTCCTTATAGTGACACTTGAGTCACAGTGTTCCTGCTGCTTTCTGAGACTGCAAACATTCACCCTCTTATCCACACAAGCTGCAGGACCTTCTCTCTTCCTTCCTTTCCTTTCGAATGTAAGCTGATGGCCTGTGTCTACTCTACCTCCTTCTCTCATGTTTTTCTCAGCCCTCCCCTTTGAAAATCACTCTTCCCACCCTCTTCCCCTCCTACTAGTACTGATAGCTGGAGGGCCAGCACTCCCCCCTCTTCTTCCTCTTACCCTTCTCTTCCATCCTGCCACTCAGTCAGCCCTCTGCATCTCTTTCTGTGTCTACTACAGTTGAAACTCCAGCTCAGGCAGAGTAGCAGCATTAGAGAAGTAGCCATTCATCCTCTTTCCTCTCCCACCCGCTGCTTGTTTGGAATCACAAGGCCCTTCTGGCTGATTCCCAGCACCACTTACAGTTTTTCAATCCTTACATCCTTTTCTCTTTTTAATCTCTTCTCTCCCAACTGTGGACTTTGTTGCTAACAGACACAGTATAATTCAACAAGGAATTCTGTGTAAAACTTGAAATATTCTATTCAAACTACAGTTGTCTCAAAGCTGTGTTTCATACATACAGTTTATCTTTTGTGCTTTAGATATGTATGTTAGGTCCATAAACTTCCAGCAACCACTCACCAACCAGTCAGGGAATACTTGTTTTTCCCTTGCAACTGGTTGTTAATGTCATGTGGTTGACGGTCATGTGACTGCAAAAGCTCGATAGTGAATGAATGTAATATATATTTTATGACTGTAACAAATCAAGCTTCACTTTCTAAATACGCCATGTCAGACTCCGAATAAGCTATTTATAGTATAATACTTATTATAACACTTGACTTAAAATCTGATATATGCTTATTAAATCTCTGATCTATTTTAGAATCAATTTGGTACATTACACTAACATTGTGTAATCACCATAGCTGAATTTCATTTTATAATAATCCAATTATATTGCTGTTTTTACAGTACAAAGTACAAAACAAAACAACAAAAAAAAAGGAAAAAAAAGAAAAAGAAACTACAGTTAAAAGTTTAAAGTAATGGATAAGCAGCAGAGCCAAAATGAATGCATAAATAAATAGATAAGTACTGGTCAAACAGTAAAAAGAAATGGTTTAAATAGCTAGATAAAAATTATGGCTACCAGTTTAAACTGTTACTAAAAATATGGATAAACATAGGAAAGTAAACATAGTAAAGAAACAGAAGAAGAAGAAACTCAGGTAGCTAAAATCATGAAGAAAAAGTGGGTAATTGTTAGCTAAAAGAATGGATTACTGGGCGAGCTACATAAAGTATGGATAAAAAAAAATTGTTGGATAAACATAATGGATAAGCTGTAAAAGGTGGTTGCTATAGAAAATGAAAAACCATTAAATAAAGTAGTAGCTTAAAGTAGTTGATGATTGCCTTAATAGTTAAAACATGAAGCTAAAAGTTATGAATATATAGTTTAGACAACTCACTAACTGATAAGTTGTAACATACAAAAAAAACAAAACAATCGCTAATAGGAAATAGTGAGCAGAAAACAGTTTACGTTCTATTTAAAATGAGTGAACATGACAGGTGGTGCTCATGAAATGATTCTTGAACTCATCTGACAGGGCTGTGTTTTTATTTCAGCAAAAACATAACACTGGTAAACCTAAGAAGATCCTAAAATTTTTGTTTGTGACCTACAAAATATTTAAAGATTTAATGGACATAGAAACAACTGTGTGAATCACTAACCCTAAAGCTTCTGGTCTTCTGCACTACATACTGCTTCTGAAAGGTCAGGTCGATACAGAAGCAG
The DNA here is from genome assembly GCA_015108495.1 of Heterochromis multidens. Classification (NCBI taxonomy): domain Eukaryota; kingdom Metazoa; phylum Chordata; class Actinopteri; order Cichliformes; family Cichlidae; genus Heterochromis; species Heterochromis multidens. Next base: position 23,051 of record VUQS01011051.1, read on the forward strand.
GTGTTGTAGTGAAAATTGCATCCCTCGATGATTGTCTGTGTATTTAAATGTGGATGGGCCCCTTCGGGCTCAATGTGAAAGAGACATGCCGAGGCTTCTTAGCTTGGAGTGTGTGCGTGTGTTCCACATGTGTGCTGGTTTCTGTACCTGCATCCATGCCTTACCATTTGCACCAGTATACATTCAGTGTAGTGTTCATAGCTGCAAGGCAGAGCACTCCAAAGAGCAGTGTGTTTATTGAGTTTTTTACATGTTGCCTCAAGACAGTACTGCTGCTCTGTGCACACCAGACTTCTCTTGTCTTTTTGAGGTTTTTTTTTTTAATATGCAGCAGTAGATCTTTGTTTCTCAGTTAAATAGCTGCCAGAATCTAAAACTACCTGTCTAACTGCTCCATAAAAACTCTTTTGAATATTCATTTTGGGCTGTACTCAGCAGCAGTCAAACGAGCAGCTCACTGACTAATAATAAGCCCTAAAAAGCCATTCATAGAGCACTAAATCAAATGACTGGGTTAAAATATTCCAATCAGGATTTTATCAGTGTTGGTGCCAAATAAGGAAGGAGGACCATCTGCGATCACATTCAGTAGATACAAAAGGGAAATCCACAGGGAGATTGCATGTCTTGTCACTCAGACGCAGTGAAGCCCTGTCAAGCCACCATGTCATGTTCTGTCTTTCCTTCCCTTCCCTTGGCACTGACACTGTGCAGTCATTTATGATGACTTCCCATCTCTGCAAGCAGTAAATTCCACAAAAAGAGAGCTTTCCTATTGGCTACTTCGGCCAAATTGTCTCTCAGCGTGAAGTGGGCTCTCTATTTCTGACTCACACAGGAAGTATCACAGTTTGGCTGAAAGTGCTAAAATATTTTCTACAGTGCTATGGCGATGCCTGATGGGACAGTTGTAGTTATAAAAGGTCTTTGTGTGCTGTGAAGCTTCAGCTTATTGAAGCAAAGTATTTCCATTTTACACGCTTTGAGCTGAAAGTCAGCATCATTGGTTGTTGATAATCTTCTTTCCAGCAGCAATGCTGATCCTAACATTGCCTCATACAGATTTTCTTACATGTTTACAACTGAAGCTTAGGTAGTTGCGTAAGTAAAATAATACATTTGAGTACAAGTGACTGTTAAATTCAAATGCACATCATCTCCAACATTCTGATATAACTGAACTGACTATTTTTGGTCCAATAAATAGTTTCCATGAATACTTCTTCCAATATACAGTTAATTATGACTATTTTGCTGTTTAACTTACTTAAAGTAGACTCATAAGAGAAATGTAAGTGAATACAAACCTGTTGTAGAAGTAACCCACAGGAACATGCTTCATTAGTTCAGAAAGACTTGTATTGCATTGAGCTACAGGAGCTAGAGGAACTAGGATTAGCCAGATTGTAATGGCTCTCTATAAGTAAGGCATTAAATCAAGCCGAAAACAGTGGCTACATTTACATGAAGCCTAGTATTGCAATTATAATTGTTTTAAAAGCCCAAACTGAATAAAAATACTCCATATAAACACCTGAATCACAATAAACTACTATAATATTTATTTAGGGTTTAGAGGAGTAGACTACATCTTTTCATAAACTGAAGAAAAAAAATTCTACCATATAAATGATTTAATCTGATGAGTTTCTGCCCGCCACATTGATGTAAATGTGTAGGGGTGTATGCTTTTCCTCTTTCCAAGCTGAACTGCTGTTTTTAGCACAAGCTTCTAAGGAATCAAGAGCAAGTCAAGAACAGGAACTACTACTGTCTTTGTCCTTCTTTTCTTCTTTCTTTTTTTCACTCCCAGAAGGATAACTCATCTTCATTTTCATTGAGTGGCTTTCATTCTTGTCATTAAGTTTGTTTAAACAAAATCATGCACGCCACTTCCAATGAGAATGAGTGGAGTCAGGTCAGTCACCTTTAGGGAAGTCAGGTCTCATCTAATGTCATTGCAAACTTTGCAGATTTCTACTGCTGTAAAGTTTGTCAGCCCTCGGGGGCCCCAGACAAGCAGTTGCCTGCCGTGCCTGGTGGCAAAGCAGTTCCTCTGGACACTTGGCAATATAAGCTATGATAAGCCAAATATAATTTATTGAAGAAGATAAATGCAGGACTTTTTCATCACTTTTACATGCATGTAAATACCAGTCTATATTAAATCAGATCCAAAGTAAGCAGCCGAGCCAAAATCTTCAATGAAAATATGTGCTGTCAATAATGGAGAGGTTAGGCCCTCATTCCAACGTGGACTTGCAAACTACCATAAGACAGTAGTAGACAGCAGACAATACGCACAATGACAGACCAAATCAGCAGAAAACTAATAAAAGAAAAATAATACCTGATGCAGCCACAAAAGACACTACAAGCACTCAGGTAAGTTTCACAGAAGTCATGAATGCAAAGTTCATTTGAAGCATCAATACCAAAAGAAGTAAAGGAAGGACAGTGGCAGCACAGCACAGGACAGCAGCTGTGAGCGAGTGGCAAATGGAATAAAATAAAACAGAACAGAATAGATTTAACACACCTGCTCCAGCAGCCTAAAGTGAATTGGTCCATCTGGAGTTTTGTCAGATTTTCCAGATGGCCTATTCAGGAATGTTGGAAAACTAATCTTTTATTTGAGCCTGCATTAATTTCAATCAGTTAAAAAGAAGGGTCACAGGAGCTGTTGGAACTCACTGGGTCCCATTTATCTTGCCCATGTCTATTATATCATTTCTGGAGTTTCTCAGAAAGTGAAGAATACACATAAAAACATAAAAAAAACCTCAACTGTAATACATCACATTAAAGTGAACACTAGCGTTTGGTGAAAGGGCAAAATATTCATATTTTTCATGTCAGCATTTCAGCCAATAGTAGGTGGTATATTCATAAGGTGTGGTGATGTTACATAAACTCCACATGTGAACTGTTTAAAACTACAGTAGATCCCAGCATTAAAAAAAGCTTTTAAACTAGATGTACAGTATCTTAAAAAGCCACAGTGGAGGAGGAGAGACAAACATATCTGCAGAAATATTTGTTGTAGCTAATGTGGCATGACCGAGCAAATCAGACGCATGCTTTTAAATGGTTACTCAGTACCGGGGGTTAAACACCTCACAGTTTCTTTAACCCTGATATATAGTAACCAGATCGTGAAACTCATTGAATCCATTTTTGTCAATACCCTAGTAACAACAAGTGCTGCATGACTTTTGGAGTGCGCTTTCTTGATGATAGGACATCACTCAGTATAATGACAGGAGATGCAGATGCTCAGATAATGGTTGCTCTTGGGCTTGAATCCAGCCCCATTAAGCAGCTGTAATGCAAAGAGCACACTGCCCATGGACAGGAAACACTGAAACACAGCTCAAGGGCACTTATCAGAGCACAAGTACATGAAGAAGTGGGTGTCACGGAATCCATCTATCCCTCCAGAGGGTAAAGAGGGGTTTTTATCAGCAGCAGCGCTATCATCCAGGTAATGTAATTACTGTGGATATATTCTGTATTATTTCATAGATATTCTGATATGCTTTCAGATACAGGTTCTGAGCCTTTTTTCTTTCTCCTTCTCACGAACGCATACCATATTTTCCATACAAACAAAAACCAGAGACACATTTTTCCGTACACCACTTCTAAGGTCAGTCATCCAAAACCCAGAAGAAAGGTCTAAATTAATAATCTCCCTCTGTGCTTGCCTTTCTTTTTCCCCCAGGAGTTTCTGCCACATGCTTTTTGGAGCATAATGATGCGATCTGGGCCTCACACCCTGAACGACAGAAGGGGGCTGCAGACTCAAGGTGAAGGAAAAGTCCAGAGAGAGAAACAGAAGATGACATTGGAGGTCCAGTGGGAAAAAGCAAATACAGATAAAAGCTAGCTAAAAGAGAGAATAAGGTATCTGAGGTGAAAGGGAAGACCAGAAAAGGAGAGAATAAAGAGAAAGGAAGGGCTGGCTGGTCGACAGAGACTGATGAAATATTTAAAGAAACAAAGAAAAAGCAGACAGAGAGGAGGAGCAGAGGAGGCTCTTACCAGACAGAGATTAACTCCCCTCTGTCAGACCACCTGCCTGCTCTGCAGCACACACGCAAGCACAGTGAGCCAACAAAACTGTGTGCAATAGCGATTTTTCAGTATTCAAAACCTCTCAACTGTACCATCAAAATGATTAAAATATTGTCACCCAAAAAGCATTTAAGCTTCATTATTTAATGAATAATATCCCGACAGCAATCGCATAAAAGGACACATTTCCTCTAATCCTCACCTAATAAATACCAGTAAATAAAACACTTTTTAAGTCAATGCAAAAGTGCTTTAAACCTTTATTCTTTTTAATGTCCATCAGGGTTGATTCCTCTGGTTGCTAATTAAAAAAATGTTTATGAAGAAAATGGAAGGATGGATGGATGGATGGATGGATGGATGTTTATGGTCAATCACTAGCAGTGGTCTCAAGTCTTCTTGAATACAGCATCATTTTCATTTTGCATCTTATGGTCCCATTAGAGTAAAAAAGAACAATAAAGCAGGTACATACTATAAGGTTGGCCTACCTTGTAACTGACGAGTCACTAATGTCTCATTGGGGACAGTCCCTCAGTTTCTCAGTCAGAGCCATGCTTTGCTCATCACATTCAGTTTCAAGGCTTCACAATTGGACACCAAACCAATGGGTGACATCACAGTGACTATATCCAGTCTATATCCAGTTTGTCTGAAAACATACACAGTTTCTATCCTTTACATGGTAAACATCTGTTTGTGTAAAGCTAACAGAGAAAGATAATTGAAACTGTGTGTTTGAAGAACTTTCACAGAAGCAGCATGGGTGAAAGTTGTTTTATGTCATGCTACACAAATCTCATCAGCTCTGAAATTAAACCCCTCTGGTAGAGGTTCAAAACTAAAAAAACAAAACAAAAGAAATGGCACAGATGCAGGAGATGAAGGAGCACTTTCATCAGATTATTGAAATTCATCTCTGAAGTAAGACCACAGGAACAGCTCTGTGGAATGATTAATCAGCGAGTGAGTTATGATTTCAGATCTGTTAAGGTATTGCATTTGATGGATGCTGATGGAGAATATTGACTTGCAGAAGGTTTGGATCGCTGGTCATTTATTCCAGTGCTTGGAGAGTGCCAAGAACCTGACACCATAATCAAAGGAAGATGGAAGTTGTTATTCATCCCTACAGTGAAATGTTTTTCTTTGCATCAAATCCATTATTTTCATTAGGAGAAGTATGCAGCCACTGTGCAACCAGCCCCTAGGTCATTTGGAGAAGTAACCTAGGTTATTTTGGTCGGCAGGAGAAGCTAGAGGTCCTGAAGAAAACTGCCTAGTGGAAAGCATTTAAATTCCACAGTGAATCCCTTGCTGCGAGGCAACAGTGCCACCCTCTTATGAGTCAAATACAAACAGTAGTTCTGTCTGCTAAAGCATGTTAAAAGACTGTAGGTGGACAAGCTATTTTTTTTTTTTTGGGAGCTTTGTTTCTTTGCTGTTTGTGGTATAACAAAGCATTTTCACACTGTGGGATTAAAAAGGAATACTTGCATACCACCCCATATGCATTTCTACAGTATCCACTGAAGAAACACAAAGAGGACCTTGTCTGTTTTCCTATCAGTTGTTGCATGATCAAACATTCCCCAAAATGAAATAAGTCAAAGTCACAACTCTATAATGAGCATTTGCCATGGAAGACATTTTGACATGTTGGCATGATAAAACAGTAGTAATACTGGCTGCATTAACAGTCCTATATCCAATCCTATATTGTACACACTGATACACTGTCATCTGTCATGGTTTACTGAGACACT
>VUQS01011056.1:10213-21139 GCA_015108495.1 Heterochromis multidens
TGTGTGTGTCTGTGTCTGTGTCTCTGTGTGTGTGTCTCTGTGTGTGTGTCTGTGTCTCTGTGTGTGTGTGTGTGTGTGTGTGTCTGTGTGTGTGTGTGTGTGTGTGTGTGTTTGTGTCTGTGTGTGTGTCTCTGTTGTGTGTGTTTGTGTGTGTGTGTGTGTGTGACATGTGTGTCATGTGTGTCAACTTCGCTGTCCAAACTGACACGCTCAAAGTGTCCACAGTTAATACAACAAGAGAACAAAGGCGATGTAATTTTGATGGACTGTAAAGGGCATGTATTTTTATAGCTGTGGAAAACCACCTCCAGTCTGCTCCTCTTGGCTACATCAGGTTTGCAATTAAGACTTTTTGGGTGGTGGATGGCACCTGTGTTTTGTAAAGTGTGTCTATATACTAATTGAAAGGCAAGAAACAAGATGTGGACCGGACTATGAAATATTAGCTTATTAGCTTATCTTATCCCATTTGTTGTGCCAACTAGGAAACGGCACTAGATTCTGAAGATAAGGCAGAGATTTTGTTCCCTAACTTGACACCGTTTTCAACATGTTCCTTGACACGGTGGTTATGCATTCCTGATCTCTGAAATCTGTCTTGAAAACCTCCTGCTGGATCATAGCTGCACATCTTGGAGGTCTGTGAGAAACCATAAGCTGTTTGGACGGCGTTCAACTGACATGACTGTTGGCCAAGTCATGGGTGAGCATGAGTGCCCAGTGTGACATATGGACCAACTGGAGTGGCAGAAAATGGTGTATAGCCTGTTGACAACATCATTTTTTCTGTAAACCATAGATAATGTGAGTGACTGTCAACCACTTTATTGGCTGGCAAGAAAAACTGGAAAATTGTGTATGTGGTTTCATCATGCAGACATTTAGTCATGGTTGTGTGTTGCCAACAGTCATATGCACATCATTCAGTCCTTTTGAACTACAGGAATATTTATCTACCTCATACTCATAGTGTGATGGCTTAGCTGCATCTTTCAGATTAATCTCCTTTATGTAAAAGAGTTTCAAGCTCAAGTCTACTTGTACTTTATGAGTGTCACTTCAAATTCGTCTTTTTGCTTTTGTTTTGTTGCAGGAGGAAGCGGCGAGAGAAGAAGAAAATGGAAGGATCGAGCCAGTTGGCCGAGCTGACTCCTGCATGGACCACACTGCTGTGAGGTCACTAGAGTAAGTCACTTACTGATCGGCATCTTTGCCTTCTGCTGTTCTGCCATTGCTTAAAAATACTGAAACTCAAAAACAAACCTTCACTATGACTATGAATGACGGCTGTAGAGAACACGCAGCTGGGAGTGAGTTTGTCAATCTTATCCTCTCCAAGTGACACTGATCTGAAGATCATTCAAAGATGGGGCCTTTACTGGTCAAATGATTGCATTATTATACATTGATTTATGTGTGCTTTTGAAAGTATAGTGTTTAAAATATCAGTATGACAAACTAAATACAGGTTTAGACTGAAACCCACCATATTACAGAGGTGTTGCCACACCTCTGTAAGCCTAAAAGAAAATTCTGGGTTATTAAAGTTCGGCTCCTGTTTTGCAGATTTTGCCAACATATCTAATAGTAACTGTATGATAGCATTCCACTAAACAGAGATCTTGCTCATACTGTGATACTGTTCCCACATCTCAGTAATTAACCCAGTATGTGCAGTATTTATAATACGTATGACAGACAAAAACCTAAAATGAAGAAGTAACAACTTTGGTTGTTTGAGACTAGACAATCTCTTGAAAGTTGACCGTGGTAAAGCTGTTCTTCCCTTGCTTTCTTCACATAATAAGCACTTTAAAGCTAAAGCAGCAGGTTCTATATTGTAGTCGAGGTTTGTTTGTCGAAAATCTCATTTTCAGCCCTGCTTTCTGATTTACATAATTCTCTTTTGTGGGAGCAAAATGATCCTCGTCTCGCCATCAGAGCTCTCCCACGCACTAACCCATTCAGCTTCTGTTATTAACAACTGTGTTTTGTTTTGTTATTTTGCTCTGTTGCATGCTTCCAGTTTAATATGCAGGTATGGTATTATTATTCCTATGATTTCCCAGAGACTCTGGTTTCTCCTGCCTCTTAGTTGTCAATAAGGGGCCTATTTTCCCTGGGCTAATCATAGTCATTGTATCAAAGGTGTGAATGGATTAGATCTGGCATCTTATAAAATTTGCCAGTGTATGGGCAGCCTCAGAAATGCAAATAGCTGGAACTGTTTTTTGCTTTTAAAAGGTCAAAGGATATCAGCACGCATATTAATTTACATGTAAATGCTTTAACATCCTTAGAAATGCATCTGTCAGTTCTACTGCTGTTGTCAGCTTTGTGTATCAGTTTGTATATCTTCACTCTTAATCAGTTTTCAGTTTCTAGATACAAAAGACAAAGCGTCGTCTATTTGTACAATTTTTTGCAACATTTTGGTTTGTGTTGCTTCTCATCTGCAAACACCTGCACTCATACTCAAGGACATCAAACATGCTTTAAAAAAAAAAAAAACAGTGTGGCACTCTAGCTTGAAATATGCCTCTGCAGAGATGCACGAACATATCTTTGTTAGCCCAAAAGTGTTGTTCGTCAGGTCACTGATGCTCACACCTCTCAGATCTCAATAACATGTACTGTTGTTCTCAAGCAAACTGATAAGTCGATCCAGCATCTTGTCAGGAAGTTGCCTCCTTTTTTTTCTTGCCAAGTTTGGCTGTGCATTTCAGCAAAGTGCTGCCAGAAGAGATTTTCCAGCAAAGCAGAGGAAGCTAAATTCCTCTTTAGGGAGCTTATTAGCATTACAGTGGTAAATTCCACATTTTTACATATTTGTTTCTTGGAAAAGTGGATGTTAAATGTGTCAGTGTGGTTAAATCGATTTGACTTGATTGTTTTCTGTACCATTTTGTTTATGAACTTTCTAAGTAACGCCTAGTTTCTACCCCAGTGTGGACAACTTCAAACAGCATCCATTCACTTACATGCAGCTTAATTCCGGCTTTAAAGGGGCAATTTTCCACTCCACGGATATTAATGTGTCGTAGGATTAAGGTCCCTTGCCCCAAAACGCAAACACACTGCATTTCTCTCATTACACTGTCCGAATTGGGGGCTGTGAGGATTTTTTCAAAAACCTTTTTTTTGTTTTCCCTTACATGTGTTTGATTTATTTGGATTGCTCTGTTTTATTGTATTTTTTTGTCTCCTCTGACACCTCCTTGTCTTCAGTTTTTATTTGTTTATTTGCACCACTGCGCTGTTGTCATAATGTTTCTTTCATTGCCTCATTTCCTGTTTTTTATTTTTGCCCACATGGTGTCACCCCTCTCCTCTGATCTCCACTTCCTCCCCCTCCCAAACCACCTACCCACCCCTGTCTCTCTCTGTCATTCATCCGTCTCCGATCCCAGAGACATTGTCAAACTGGTGGAGGTGTCAAACGACGGTGGGCCCCTGGGGATCCACGTGGTGCCTTTCAGTGGCAGGGACCGCAGGTAAAAATATCCAGAGCAGAGCCACTGTGCTCAAACAGGCTAGAAGAGAACAAAGGAAGAGGGCCTTGCAGGCACGGTGTTCACAGGTTTCACTACATTTTAACAGGTTTTAACTTCTAAAAAGGTCTTAAATTGTTTAAAATAGGTGTATTCAAAGGGTCAGTTCACCCCAATTCAAATGGACCAATTTATCCATCTAGATTCTTTTGGTGTGAGTTTCCCAGTTTTGAGGATATCATCTGTCTTCTTAATGCAGCTCAACTGCACTAGCCTTGTGGTGCTCAAATAGCCAAAAAATGCATTTAGTGTATTTAGTTTAATGTTGGAACTATTTCTACCAAACAACACCTACCAACTTTATCACTTTGAAGCAAAAAGCATTCATCTATCCATGACAAGTGACTCATTCTTGTCAGTGTTACAAGATGTAAACATTAACAGGAGTGTGAGCTGTAATGTTAGCTAGCTGCGCTCTTCTCTCAGTTGGTGGATGTATACAGTAAGAAATTAGTTCCTATACATAACTGCTCACAGCAAAGTAGTGTAGTGTGTTTTTTGTTTTGTTTTTTTGTTTGTTGGTTTTTTAGTAAGCATATCATAACTTCTACATAAAGGCATTGCTGCTGATTTTCTTTTTTTTTTTCCTGCGCCAGTTTAAGCATCTCAGGCATCTTCATTTCTGTCATATCCAAAAGAAGGCAGACATTTGTGAGAAAGCAAAAGCCAGGCTAACCTCAGGGGGCAGATTTTGCCTGCTGACTGGCCACTTTGCACCCATAGGTGTGTATGACTGCACTGAGCCATGGGTTTTCCCTTCAGAAATGAGAAGTTTGCCGGGTGAGGATTTGGGGCAAAGTACTGCATCACATTTCTAAAGACAATATCTCCAAAACTGGCCAAAGCACCCCATAACTATCTAGACTGGTGAATAGCACTGCAGCCCAGACAAAAGCACTATAAAGATCAGATACTTATGTGTTTAGATTTCTACAGGAAAGGGTTAGTGGTACACGATGCAGAACATAATTATAACATGTAGCATTACTCTTATATTCTCTCGGCTAAATCCACTTTCAGTTCTTTATTTTTAATGGCCTGTGCTTAATTGGAATTTTGCTAACATTTGGTCTTTGTTTTTTTTATTTTTAAATATATATTTTAGGTTTTGCCACTGGCACACGCCTGACAGGTTTTATATTTAAGAAAGAAAATGAAAAAAGAAAATTGCCCACTTTAGCTGATGACCTGTCAGCCTTATTGTAGTCTCAAAAGAAATTCTCCTTGGTTGAATTTAGTTTCTGGTAACAAATGTCATAAAATGTGTTAATTTGGCCTTTTTGAGTTTTGCAAAACCCCTGGAGAGAAATGTGCTGCATTACCTCAGAAACACACCCACAGAGTAATGCCCATGCATGCCAGACATTTCTCTTTTGGTGGCAAAGTGTAATAACTTCATCACTCATACAAGCTGAATGACAAGCACATGCACGCACAACCACAGAGGTTTTCATGTCGGCATCATGAAGCAATTTGCCAGTTTACAGTGATCAGTCATGGTTGTTTAGGGTTTGCAGGTGACTGTTTTATTTCTCTGTGGCTGCTGTCACATCAGCTTTACATTATTTAAAGAATATACTGAGCAGTGCACACACATCTATACACACACATTCAGAAGCACACATGGAACAAAGCTCTGAAGGAATTAGTGGAATTTCACATCTGGTTTTTGAAGATTGTGATCCAAATCACGAAGCCCTTTGAGGTTATAACAAAACTATAGAGTACAAACCTCATGCAGCTGTCTGTATAGTCTTGGTTTTTAAACCTGATGTTTACATTTAGGCCTTTGATTTCAAGAATTTAAAAAAGTATAAACCCCAGTGTTGACCAGGTTATTTAGGTCTAATAAAGTTTTGTAGTGCCAAGATATTTTCTGCCTCAGATATTTTCCCAGCAGCCAACTGCAGCCCCGCACATTTCCAGACTTTCTTTATGTATCAATCTACCCTAAGACTCACAAATACCATCACTGACTATAAACTCTCTGTTGTACTTTATTGAAAATCAAGATCATATCACTTTTCTCTCTGCCCAACTTAATCAACCTAAAAGCACATTTATAATGTGCTTTTCTGCTATTGGGGAAATGTCAGTTTGGGTGGTACACCAAGATTAAGATGCCCAGCTTTCATCAGAGAAATGGCCCCTCCACAGCAAATCACATTGTGTTCTCACTCAAATTCAATCAGTGGAATTGTCTCTGAACTTTTTCGACTCCTGAACTTTTCTGCCCCCAGAGTAATCACATTCCTATTCATATTGAATTATAAGCCTAAGGCGAGGGCAAGTATTAAATCCTAAAATCAACCCAATTTACCTAGGCAACACTCGCTCATACTACCACAGAAAAATTCTTGATGCTCTCAGACACAGACTATATGCCGAAGAAGACTTGATTAGGGTTGCTCCATCTTCCCTACCCATAGCTGATTTTCTTCCTCGTACTCTGGTCTATAATCCAAAAAGCGCCCTTTCAGGTGAAGTTAGCCCCTCGCTGTGGCTGTGCGGGGGGGCATAAGCCAGTTTGCCACACTGGATTACAGAGCAACAACCGTTGAAGCTCAGCATGGCTGAAGAGCTACAGTGTGATATACCAGCTACTGTCTGCCATCAGTCTTTAATGGTGCTGGTTTTTTTTTTTGGTTTTTTTTTGTTCATTCCTCTCAGAAACCACTCTGTTTACTTTGTATTCAGAAAAGGGACCTAGGAGCTTAAGAGGTTCGAAAATTAACACATGCAAAGCGTCAACCCTACCAGGACTACATTTGAGGTTTTGAATGTGTTGATTGCCTTTGAATAGATGCCTCCCCCACACACAGCCTCTAAAGCACCCTGATGTGATGCGACTATTTTCTCTCATAAGCCTCATTGGTACACTGATGATGCAAATGACAGGACCACACTGTACTCTCTTCACTAGTACTGCATGATGAAGCAGAGGCAGCAATTAGGCATAGCTGTCTTTTTTGCCAAAAAAAAAAAGCTTTTCATTAGCTTCACATAGATGATTCTTGGATAACCATCTGGCCATGAGAGGAAGGGATTGTTAAAATGAGAAGTGCTTTTCTGTGGTCAGAATAATATAAACTGTATCAAATATCAAGGCATGTCACCAGTGATCAATATAAAGATTTTATAACCCCTTGTAAGGACAAAGACACTGGGTCAAAAAGAGTCACAGTGAGCAAATAGTGTATTCTTAACCCGGCTGGCCAGGCCACAGTGTGTTAACAGCCATGTTGAATCCACAGACACTGCATCTTATTGACGTGAACTTTGAACATTTCAGGACTCTTGGCTTGTTGGTCAAGCGTCTGGAGAGGGGAGGGAAGGCTGAGCAGCAGGGCCTCTTCCAGGAGAACGACTGTATCGTCCGTATCAATAACGGAGACCTGCGAAACATCAGATTTGAACAGTAAGACTGCAGCTCACAGGAGCCATTGTTGAGCTCTGGTGGTCCCTGGTCTTCCTGTGTGATTGGCTTTTTCGCACCATCGCCTCTTCCCTAGCTTTTTATACCCATAGTCCTATAACATTCTTTTTTGCTGCTCTCCTCTCTCCTCATGCCTGTTTTACACTCTCTCCTGCCAGCGCACAGGCTCCTCTGCTGCCTGTCACTGTGCTAAGCTAACCTTTCCCTATTTAACTCCTGTAGGTCAGCGCCTCAATTGCTCAAGTCGTCCCTGCAATCCTCTTAGCCTTTATTCCCCTGTGTTTCAGTAACAGTAACAGCTCCACTGGACTCCTACTCTTGCTATTTTGCTCTTTTCTTCTGTTAGGAGATTTATTCCCATTCCTTCTAACAGTCACAGCTTCTGCTTTTCAGTGCTGTTCATGTCTCCTGCCTTTATTCCCTGGCTAACTAAACTCACGCATCCACCCATTTTCTAGATCCTGTATGATGCATGTGCACCTTTATGCTGTGTATACAGTTTTACTTGCAATATCAGCAATGCAGTGATGCTTATGTTTTGTGATGTTCTTTTGCCAGCATAAATTTATATAAAGTGTGCATGTTTTCAAATATAATAAACTATTCCAAAGTGCTGCACTTTATATAAGATACCTATTATGCAAAGTACCACCCACACATGATCATGTATAGATGCATAATGATGTATCTTGTTGGATTTACCCATTCCTCGAAATGCAGAAACTTAAAGAGGCGGTCTTCTCAAATTATACACAGCCAACACCATAAATCAATAAAACCTATAATTTCCAATTTAACTTGAGCAGAATCTAGCCACACAGGTAATTTTGGTTGGTTTGTGATAAAGCTTTGAGATTTTTGCCACCATCCCAGTATAATGGAGATTAATGGGGTTTTACTTCAGTAATATCTCTTACATGAAATAGAGTTCCTGTTTGTTTAATGCATGAATGTGCTGTCAGCAGTTTTCATAGGAACTATTTATTGGGTAGAAACTTTGCATAAGCTTTGCAGTTGCACCAAAAATATCAGTGGGGGTATATAAGAATAATTTGGATGAACCAACCAACTTCTTGATCCAACTTCTTCTTGATTGTTGTGATGTTCCAGCGACTCCCGCTGTTGGAGCCACAAGTTATGTGATGGGTGGGAATAAAGCTTCCATAGATAGTGTTGCTACAAGTGCATTAGTGCAACAGTTGCTCTTGTTATTTATGTTCATAAGGGAGCAGACTACATCTCGCCTGACACTCGATCCAGCCTGAAATTGTAAAGACGCCGTGACGAGACCATTCCCCTGAGGGAAGGTTGCTGGTAGCTGGGAAAACGGGCCCGGAATTTCACAAAGAAATTCTTCGGCAGCGCAACTTTTGGTTATCAATCTGGGGTTGGAGTGGGAGCAATAGAAATTCTTGGGGCCTACCATTTTCTCAAACGTCTGTTCAGCTGTCAGGGGACTGAAGTTTGCTTTATTGAAACAGGTGGTGCTAACAAGGCTCTGGTTTTACAGGGCGCTGACAGCCAACATAAGTTTTCATTCACACCTAATGTACACAAGCTCACACCAAAGGGGGTTTAAAAGAGGATTTTCTGCAAAGTATTCGACGGCTAGAGGTCTCCTTCATCTGGAGCCAAATGAGAGGATTATGTGATGGAGCTGTTGGGGAGGGTTCAGTCACTTTCTAGAGCCGCTCACGCTGGCAATGAGTATTAATTAACATGTCAGAATGTTCAGGTGGGCGAAGACGGATTTTATATATAGTTATGGATGGGGGTGTGTGTGTGCTTGAGAGACATTGGGTAGATGGAGTGCTCCGCTTGGCAAGTTTGTACAGACAAGAATTAAAAGTATTAGATTTGATTGTTAACAGTAGTATGTAGGGTTGGAATCACTTTAATAACTGACTTTTTCTCTGTGTCCATTCTTTCCTCTCTCCATATCCTTAAACTCTTAACCTTCCTCACACTCTCTTTATTCCAGAGCCCAGAATATGTTCCGTCAAGCCATGCGCTCTCCTGTTATCATGTTCCACGTGGTGCCGTCATCGATGAAGGCCCACTACGAACAGTTGTCCCATGGTGAGAGGAACCCTGCGTATGCCTCGGGCCGTTTCAGCCCCGACTCCCTCACCGGCAGCACTGTGTCCGGGATCGACCACACGCCACAACGGATGTCCCGGCATGGTTCCCAAACGCACCCACACTCCCAAACGCACCCACACTCCCATCCGCACCCTCATCCCCATGCTCACTCAGATCTGACAGATGGTTACCCCTCTCTTCCTCACCCTGCGGTTTCTGCGGCCAAGCCCCCAACAGGTCACACCCACTCGCCTCAGAAGGGGATAAACTCCACCCCAGCAGGAGGATATACAAAGAAAGTCGGACGGAGGCTCAGCATTCAGCTAAAGAAAGGTGAGGTTGTCTCCACAAAAATGCAGGAAAAAGGTACTTTAGTGTTGGTTTCAACTCAAAGTTAATATGTCATAAATCATTACCAGTCCTCCAAGCTTCTTAAATAGCACCATAAACATGGTTTTTGTTGTGAAACATTCATAAGCACTTCCAAGAACTTATTAACAGATTATAGACTGTTTAAAAAGTTTCTTTTTTTAATGGGTTAATAAATATATTTCCTGAGGTTAACTAACTTGTTATGCAAATATTAACCAAAGTAAGATTAACACATACTTTATGATGCATTTATTATCGGTTAACTATGCACTTAACTGAAGTGCCTCACTTTGCATGTGTTAATAAGCAATTTCTAATGTATTTTAAGCAACATATTGCCTATTAACAATTATTACAAAGATGTTAATATAAAGTGACATGTGATTTTTTTTTTTTCTTTCAGTTTTTTAATTTAGTTTAGTTTAGTTTTTTAGTTTTTTAAGAATGAACAGTCTGTGTCATTTGCCATTTTGCACTTGACAAACCGTGGGTCTTATCTCTTTAGATGGGTCGGTCACTATCCCAGGCAGTTAAGCTTGTGTTTCTCAGTCTGATTGACTATAACAGTCAGTATACAGTTTTTTTGTTTTGTTTTTTTAAACCTAGAAAAACATTTGGAACTTTTATTATCAGAAACCATCTTTATTGTTTCTGTGGAAGAAAAACAAAGTCATCTCCACCCCTGTAAAGGGTTGTATTTTGTTTTTGAAGTATATTCAGATGCTTTCCAGAGGGTCTGTGAATCTCTTCTCATGCTTTGGATTGCTCTGGCTTTTAAGAATTAAAGGGATGCTGTGTATTTTTCTAACCTTTTTTTTTCTTCTGCTGAATAAACAAGCAGTTTCCTCATTCCTAGCAAACAAGTGTAGGAACACTTTGTTGAAATATGGTTCAAACTCAGAAGCATGGAATATGTGAACAGTATGTGTAACAGGCTTAAAAACATCCAGAGTTATCCATACTGATGCAAGACATAAACAAGTGGGTGATAAAAGCAAACAGCATCTGGTAGATGGAAATATGGAGCAACAGGCGACGTTAGGACTAAAACTCTGCGGAGATCTCCTGATATATGCTTTGACTGACAGTAGACACAGGTGGTGTAAACCTCTGCCAACAGGATTCCAGGTGTCGGTGCCAGGTCTCAGGGCCAGAGAGCTTGTTGCTAAGCAGCCACTCGTCCCTGTGCACTGTCAAATGCCACAGCAAAGAGTCTGACAGGGCTGCACCATATGTCCGTTGAAGTTTTCACCCAAATCTGTCCCCTCTCATGGGATGGGAATCAAGCCAGAACATAAAACATAAAAACGTCCAGCTGCTTCTTGAAAATTCCTGACTCACATTTCCTTCTTCTGTCAGGTTTTTTTTTTCATTCTCACTCTTCTCATTCTCATCTGCCCGCTCACTGACGATGCGCATGAAAACACTGCGTTCTGTGTATGATATGCCAGGAGATCTGTTATATTCACAGTCAAAGATGTTATC
>VUQS01011056.1:39851-54869 GCA_015108495.1 Heterochromis multidens
TTTTTTTTTTTTTAAAATTTTTTTATAATTTTTTTTTTGGTTTTTTTTTTTTTTTTATTTTAGTTTTTTTTTTTTTTTTTTTTTTTTTTTTTTTTTAATATATATATCAAGCCTAAAAAAGTAACTTTTAACTAGTTAATAGTCATTCTATGGATCTCTGGTGGTTTAACCTTCTAACAGGGAACATGAAGTGAAATGACTTTTCTGTTTCAAAGAAACGCTTAAGCTGTGATGAGATCTGTGAGCACAAAGCACCCTTTCTTCTGTGGCTGTCTGTAGTGCTGCAGTCAGTTTCAATAGTCCTTCAACTTGATTGTTTTTCATACAAACAAGCTTGTGTTGACAGCACATGATAATGGACTTGAAAGCACTGTTTTCTGCAAGACATTAGATCATGAGTAGAAACAGGATACACTTAGCGAGTGAGACTGTTTGTCTGATTAGATCAAGGTTATTGTTAAACTGGAGGTATGAGTGCTTTTTATTTATCACACAGTGTGTATTGTTTAGTCAGTAAAAATGCACAATACACTTTTTCAATACTATTAGGAGTTTAAACACCATATTATGCATGTCATATATGTAATTTGTTGTTCATTGAAAGGATGGGCGGCTGCGAGTAAATGACCAGTTGATTGCTGTCAACGGGGAGTCGCTATTAGGCAAAACCAACCAAGACGCTATGGAGACGCTACGCAAGTCCATGTCAACTGAAGGCAACAAGCGTGGAATGATCCAGCTCATTGTGGCCAGACGGGTGGCCAAAAGAAGTGAGGTGAGAAACAAGGTGAAAGAGAGATTTGAATGTTTGGATGTCAAATGTTTGAATTTATATTTATTAAGGATAAATGGCATGTTTTTTTGTTTTTTTTTTTGTTTTGTTTTTGTTTTTCGTTTTGATCATGTAACAATTATTAAAATATAACTGCTGGAAAAAAATCCAATTTAAATAGCATTTTTAATCCGTTAACTTTGATTAACTTATTGATAACTTATTGATAATGAAGCCCTCTCAGACTCCCATTTACAGACTCGGGTTTAGAACCCGACTGATATATCGGCCATTATATCACTCGATATTAGCTATTTGCAGATCTATCAGTATCGGCATTTATAATGTCCAAAAATTCAAAGTCGAGATGGGAGAAACACCCTTCAACCATGTTATTAATGTTAATATTGCATAGTTTGTCCACCAGAGGGCACTCTCCAGCTAGCCTGTTGGCAATTAATGTCTGAAGCACCACAAACACAACAACGATATGAGCAGAGTCGGGGTGAGCATAAATGAGCAATCCACGACGTGTAAAACGAGAGATTTCTTTTTAAACAGCATTGTCATATTATCTTAGTAATTATATAATTAAACATAACAAATGTTAGGGAAATCTGTGCATGTTTCATATTGGTCTAAAAAGTCCTATACTGGTCGGGTTCCACTCAAGTTTAGCAGCATGGCTGTCACCATCATGATTTTATGAAACCAGAAGTGAGCAGTTATCAGCTAATTGCTTGCAACCGTGGTTAGTAAAGTGGTAAACTGTATGGGTGTATTGCAATGACACAGATACCTGCTACAAATAACATAGAATTTCAGTTGCCAAAAAAAATCCCCATCCCAGAGTCTAGTTTTTAAATATATATTGGAGTGTATTGGGATGGGCAGCACATGTAGTCAACTTGGAAAAAATATTGAGATCAATATTAATTTGAGATCCTAATAAAGATAATGTATTGTTTATTGCTGGTGTAAACAAGAATATCTTATGACCAAGAATAATGTCAGTAAGTGCAGTACTTACAAGTATAATAATTTACTGTTTTTACTTACTCTAACTGAGCATATATGACCTTTTGCAGCAGCAGATTGTTTTACACTTGGCTTTCACAAATTCAAACCTCAGATTTGTGCATTACAGCTGCTGTTGACTCTTCACCACTGAGCAGTTTCACTGGAAAAACTAGGCGGGAAACACCCTGCCCAAGGACATGTCGGCATTACTTTTTGAGCAAAAGGAGGTGGCTTTCATTCACTATTAATGCTCAGGTTTTTTTTTTATTTCCAGCTGTTCTCTGATTTAAAGCAGCATAGCGACTTCTTCTGACTGATGCTGCCTTAGTAATAAGTCACAAAACATCTAGATTTAGATGCAGATTGCAGTTTGGTAAAGAACTGTTGTTTCAGTCTATTACATCCCACCTTTACTATTTTAGTATTTTCATCTCTAATGGGACAAATTTGACTTTATCCCAACCAAATGCTCAGGATTTAATTTGTTTGCGATAGCATTCAGATCAGAATATCTTTAATTACAGTTTCAGTGTTTTGTTTTTTCTGTAAAAAATGAATTCATTTTACCATGCTGTTCCTGAATATAGCCACTTAAGTCGTTAGGCCTGATTTCAGTGGGGTCCTTTCTGTGATAAATATATAACAACCCAAACCAAACCACTGGGAAACACTCTTATGAGCATCAATTAATTATTTCATAAAATAAAAGTAAGTAGTCAGGTCATAGCATTTTACCACCCCTCACATTCACTCTTACCTCCCTTGAGGCAGGTGGAGGAAAAATACATGGCTGTGAACCAAACTGCACAACTTTTCTCCTCCCCTCAATGTCGTGTTTTTACATTCTCTGTACACCTTGGCCTGTCGCCTGCTTGAAAGCTGAGGCTGCATCTGTGTGCACCACTGCTGTGTGTCTGTAAATGGGCGAGCACATCCGTGTGCACGTGTACGCCTCTGGCACTGCCTGGCTTCTCTGCTCTCCTTTTCCAACCTGGTGTGTCAAAGTTTTGATTTCCCCTTGGTCCGCCTGGTAATTGAAAGCAGAGGCTAAGCCTGAAGGTGTGTCGTTTGTGTGTGTGTGTGTGTGTGTGTGTGTGTGTGTGTGCGCCCACACGCGCACGTCTTGTTTTATCAGCCTCTGTGCGTGTATATATGTGTAGTGAAGTGTGTAGTTTGTGCTTTTGTACATCCAGCTTATGCATGTATGCATTTATTTTCAAGGATATTTCTGTGTGTCCGTTTGCCAAGACATCCTGTGTCCGTGCACACACGTGTGCGTATTTCCGACATGTCGAGGCAGTGAGACTTCACAGAGAGCGTGGTGGATGAATAAAATTCAAGCACTGGGAGTCTTGTCAATCTTTGCTTCACATGCAGAGCTGGAGGCATGGCCTGAGGCTGTCCAAGTGTCTGGCTATTTATAAAAATAGTGTCCATGACACTGAGGAAACAAGAAGAGGAAAACAACAATTTAATACACATGTACTCAAAGAGACTAGTCTGAGCTGAACCCCCCATAGGATCAGTATAGATTGTTAACACATCATAATCAGCTGTCAATCAAATATTACTTAAAATCTAATAATACCCAATTACTATAGGATAAGAGCTATAGCTCATTTGACATTTACTGACATATGGGATCAAATAAACCTCTGTTTACTTTCCTTCCCATGTCCCCTTTCCTTACAGTCAATCTGATATCAATCTCAAATGTTTGCTTTTGCATAAATCACAGCCTCCACCACTTCGTTCCTTCCTCCATCCCCGTAGAAACGCAGTGAACTCGAAGCAGCTAACTTCCACATCACCGCTGGCACCCGAAGGGATCGAGACCTTCCAGGAGTTCAATTATCAGCCTGAATATGCAATGAGCTGAAGTGTGATTTGTCCATGTGCCCTCAGTATGGCGAATCCCATCGGCTATTACCGAGGCATTTCACCCCGGCCCCTCAGTCGCCCAATTCATTAACTACCTCATTTAAAGTCAAGAGCAGCTGCATGCCAGCAGTCACAGCACCATATGGCGACCTTCGAAATTAGCTGGTCTCCATGGTAGATTTGTTTTATCCATGTGAAGTTTTGATTAGTTATGTTTGCCATCATTCAGACTGTTTAATTTGCTCAGCAAATGACTTTCTTCATTTGTAGTGCAAGAAAGGCATCCAACAAAATTAAGGTGTGTTAATAGTAAAACTAGTATAAACTTGTGTTGGCATCCTTCCATTTTTCCTACAGGAGGAGTTATATAAAGAGGGAATGGATATGCCTTTCTTAATTTTCTTCAGGAGCTGTTATAGTGCCTTGCTTAAGGGTTGCAGTGTTCTATACAAGAGTACAAATTTTAGGTTCTTGGATTTTGCTACATTATTTCCAGTGTACACTTATTCTTTTACACTACGTTTCACAGGCCAGTGCTTCCATTTACTGGAAGGTTTTAACTACAGGTTTCTTTGCTGACTAACATTTTGCATTCACAACACAGGATCAGGTTCAGGGCTGCTGCAAGGGTTTTTAGATATACAGACTTGTCTTATCTAAGTGACCTCAGTGAATCCCCAACATCCTGTCAAATGTTTGTAAGAAAGAAAACAAATTGTTTCATTAATGAGCTAAAGTTGACTCAGGATATGAACATATTTTTAGTCTTGCACAAAGAGCCTTCTATTCTGTAATCTACCTCATTACACTTCACACTTTTTCCAGCATCCTAATATACCCGCATATGTATCCTCTCAGAAACTGAAGTTGTTACATCCCACTCTATTTGGCAGTGTTTATTACAACAGCACAACCATTCACTGAAGTGAAAGGGATCATTGGGCAAAGACCTTCTGCCAAACTCAAATCCCAGCCAAGCTAGTTATAGTCATTGATTAGAGTCATGTGGCCCCAGTATTGACTCGAGCTTGATAGTGTTATTTCCTGATACGCGTTGACATTTACGATGGTTATCTTTAGAGCTGTCATCACCTTCAGAAAGAAATGCAGAAACCATACAGAATACATTAATACATCGATACATTCAGTGATCCAACAGACAAAAGATGAGGCAAAGGCACACATATGCACACACCTTCTCAGGCCATAGATGTGTGCAAAAGGGTAACAGGGCATGCAAATGGTCTATTTGTCCAGCAAGAAAGAGTGTCATCGTTGGTCTTAAGGGAAATGTCAAGATGCTAGCAAGCTAATCTTCCCCAGTGGGGGATCGCCAGCTCGGTAACAGCCTGTGGCTCAACAGCCTATTGGAAATCCATCCTCATTTATCCTTGTTAGCACATTGGTAGCATTAGCATGGATCGCCACCCCTGTGTCCAGCCATTACTATTGAACAAATGTTAGCGATGCGAGTTCCCTTCAGCCTCATTCTCTCACTTTTGAGTAAGACTTGACTTGTAGTACTTCACTCTGTCCCTGTTACAAAGGATTATTATTTGTTCTTTATTAACCTTTAAAAAAGCACTTCACAAATGGAAGGAGTTAATCTTTCATGTACTTGAATATAGAAGAACAGAGTTTGAGGAACTGCAACATTAAGTCTAACATCAGCTTCCCCTTCACTCAGGAGACACCGGGGAGCCCACTGGGAAACCAGCAGACTTTAAACACCTCCCTAGATGACCACGAGCGCAGAATCTCCCATTCGCTGTATGGTGGCCTCGAGGGCCTTGATGACAACTTGATGCCTCGGCAAGGCATGCTGCCACGCACAATAGGTGAGTTGAGCGTAGCTTATTAATTTTGGCTTTTTTTGGCACATAATTTCCTTTGGGATTAATAAAGTATTCTGATTCTGATTTTTGTACTCATTCAGTGGCTACTGATTATAACATTTCCTCCCTTGTTGAAGTTTATAGTCATTTTCAGGTATGGTGCCATCCCCTGTTCCTCTGTTAAATGAAGTTTAAAATTCTAATCAATTACACTGTAGAAATATTATAAAAAAACATGGAGAAATCAGGTCACAATACAAGTGCAGCATTTACAGCATCTTTTTGCTGCTGTGTGTTTTCTTATCGTATTTTCTGAGATAACCTGCTGGTTTTGTCAGCATGAGCCAGCAGTATCATCTGGAATCTGTGGTTTTAAATGTCTCTGACAATGTCAGGCAGCAAGAGACAGAGATGGACAAATGCCCCCTCGACAATTAGTTGCTTGTATGTTTTCTGAAAGCATGTCTTTGTCCATATGTGTTGGTTTTCATACCTATGAGTCTCTCTGTTTCTAAATAACCTATTGCTCAAACAAGGTCTGAGTTGGTTTGAAAGTGACTGTGAATGTGTGTGTGTGTGTGTGTGTGTGTGTGTGTGTGTTAAAGAGATTAGCAAGCATATTTGAATCTGTGTGTAAGAGCTTTGTGCGCATCTGTGCAGGATTGCATTTGTGTAGCACTTGAGTGATTGATGGATGGGTGGTTATGTTTGTTAATGTCAAAGAAAGGCTTCTGTACACCAGATGGTAAAACCGCACAGCTCGCCTGTTTTAATTTCAAGAAAGAACAAAATGACCCAACTATCTTCCTACGTTTTGTCCCTTGCAGTTGTTTATTTGCTTTGAATTTTTCAATTTCTCTTCTGCTGAATCATTGCAAGCGAGTCCAAAAAAAAAAAAGATACAGTAAATACTTTTAATGTAAATTTATTGAGCAGAAGAAGAGTTGAAATAACTTTTACCTTATTTTTAAAAAAGTAGCTCCAAGCAACTCTCCCTCGTTAATCAATGCAACATAATCTGAAAGTGTTTTCCATTTATGCAAATTGGTTGACATTGACACTGTTAGTATAAACAAAAGTGTAAGCTATGAGTGACAGAGAAAGTGTTAATAGGTGAAGCTCCACCATGCTGCCACAGTGGCTGCGTTCATCCATGCTTAACAAACAGCAAGCGCTCATAATGAGTGTACAGGGTCGGGAGTGAAAGCACAAGGCAGATTTACGGGAGATACAGCAATTGTCTGCTCAACAGTAGCAAATGAGATCACTGTCACTTTGCCCACCAGACAAACTGATGTCTGAATCTTTTGTTCCACTGCTTTTGTAAAGCTGGAGTTTATCCTAATGCTCTATGACGTTAATAAATCACTTCATGTATACAGTTGAAAATCTGAATAATCTGCATGGGCTACCAGAACATACTGACCAGATCTGGAGCATACTCAATAGAGTCATGATCTTCAGTTTTGTTGAAAGGGAGAAGGCTTTATAAAGAATGCAGACTCTTTTACTCTACCTGAAGCGAAAAGCATAAAGCATTAAGGCCTTGAGGTTGAATCAGAGCACATAAGAGCTTTGTACAAACAGTGGGTAGTTAATTTGGGACTTTATTAGGCCTTAAAATTGAGCCTGGCAGATGAGTGTTGAAAGGATATGTAGAAAAAGACAAAAAATAAAAAAATGGGAATGAACAGCTACTGTTTTTTGCCTTTTGTGACCATGGGTAGGTATCATAAGAGAGATGTCTATAAAAAGATGAAAATACAGTAGTTTTCTGCGTCCTGTTAAATAATCATATCTGAGTATGCTTTGGTTGCAGGTCAGTAATCCATGTCGAGAGCAACAAAACAGGGGGCATGGAACAGGAAGTCTTAAACAGATCTGTTATCCGCAATATGCTGAAGCTCTGAAAAATTGGCCGTTGCACTCGGATGCTAAGTCAGTGGACTAGCTGATGGGTTCTTAGGTGTTCATCAGAGTGTCACATCAGTTGCAGTAGTACTTTAAGTTGTTTTTTTCTCTCTTTTTAAGCAAAAGAGTGGATCCAAAACAAATGGAGGTTATAAGAAATGGAAACTAAGGAAAGAAAACAATACTCCAGAATTAAAGAAAGATGTGGGAAAACTCAATAGCGCAGTTTGGCCTGTAGGTGAGGATGAGATTGGTAGATGAAAATGAAGGAAGAATATACTTAGAAAACAAGTTTTAAAACTATAGAAATTTGTTATTGATATCTGGTTTTCTGTTCTCAGTCTCCCTTAAATATGATTAAATATTGTCCAAAATGTGGAGCTGTATCCAGTCATAATCTTCACAAGAAGGGGAAGGATTTCATGAAAGATGGTGAGGCTCAACTTAAATTAAATAACCTCACCGCAGCCTTACCATAGTGTTTGGTGGCATACACTCGTGCCCTGTCAGGATTTTAAAAACTCACAATGCCTCCCAACGCTTGCTCCACGTGCTCTTTGATCCTCTGCCACGTGTCTTGTTTTTGTAATTTCGCTCTGAACTGGCTGGGCTAAGCAGGGAAATGTTGATATCAAAGCAGCAAGAGTGGCCTGTTTCTTCACCAGGATTGGACACCAGATGCTTGAAACCTCCAAGGCTGGCCTATGAGGGTTGTGCACTTTATAATTGCTATCTATCACAGACATGTGACTCTTTTCCCTGCTTATTAAACACTTAATCAGCCCAGTGGATTTCTTTGTTCTGACCATCTAAGGAGGAATTTAAACCCCAATATGTCATATAACATATTTTGGATCTTCTTTTTGACACGTGGTTTTAAAATCAAGTGGGTTATAAATAGATTTTTTTCATGTACTTGAATGAACACAGATAAGCAGTTCAGGCTTTTTAGAACATTATTCTGTGGTTTTGTGAAGATTGGGAGAGGTAGGGAAAGGATTAAATCCATATATGAACTCTTGTTTAATTTGCCACTGTGGACTAGGCAAAGAGGATAAAGGCCAGCAATCACAAACTTTAAGCTGGTAGACTCTGCTTTCCTTAGCATTTTCCTCATAAATTAACATTTTAAAAGTGTTTTACATTAAGGCCCAAAGGTAAATGTGATAAATGTATTTTGTGTTGTCTGTCTACATTATGGTAGCTCAACTGTCTAATCTTAAAAATGAGATTTGATTGGAACATACCTGATTTATATAAAAAAGAACTGAATTAAATTGATAGGACTTCCTCAGTTTGAACTTTAGGCCTCTTCACATGGGGTTAGTATTACATCTAGTAATTTGTAATAATTGTATAAGTTATCTGTGATCTCAGTCCTGTGAAAATCACCGAAGTAAAATTTCCAGCGCCAATTACCCACCGTATTTTGCCAAAGAGGGAGTCCTGCATTAATATTAGTCCTGTGCAAATCATTATCTAAAAAAATTTTTCCCTAAGTTTTTTGTGTTATCTGCATCTTTCTTCTCTTTCTTGCACAGGAATTATAGAGGCTGTGCTGGCAATTATAAATAAAGATTGGATGGCGGACCCTTGCCAAGTCACATGCAAATCTGCAGCCAAACCCATCATAAATATCTGAATGTTTTTTCCAAAACAATTCAGATTCACACCTGAATTATCATCCATGCTCCTAAGCAGCTATTAAAACTTTATTTTTTCCAAACACTCATTCCATATCTAATTTTTCCCTGTATTTATTCCTACCTGACTGATTTGGCCCTTAAACCAGGTTTGCCACATTAAATGTCAAGGTTTCAGCAGCTTTTAATAATGACTTGAATTTAGAAGGTCAGTTCTATAGAACTCACGAAACACCTTCTTGTTTGGATTGGAACGGTTTCTTTAATGAAAGTAGTGCTAGTGGAATCTAATGTTTGTGTTATAGAAAGATTTTTTAAAAGTTTTTTGACACTGTATTTGAGTGAAAGAAGACATCTCCAAGAATATGTCCAAACATGGGCAAAAAACCCAAACTTTCTGCATGGCTTCACACCACTACAAAATAGGGTAACAATTGTGGTGTCTTTGTGTGTAATTTGGGTCAACCACCACTTTTAAAGTGCACGTCTGGGAGTTGGACCAGTGCTCTGGCCAGTGCTCGCGTTTATAATGATGGTCCAGCTGCAGGATATATAACTTTTATCATGTGTGTTCTTGAGTTGAAGTAACTCCTGATGATTGAGCAAGCTAACTTGTCACCCTTTGTACTTGTGTGAATTCCCTGTGAATTAACATAAATGTGGTGATTCGCCAACATAAGCAGCTGTGTTACGACTGATGCGAATACAGTGGAAAGGTCTGGAAAAGCAGATGCACAGCTCAGAGCTGCTGCATTGCTGCTCCTCAGAAGCTATCAGTAGAAGACTAGAAGCAGGTCCCAGATGGGAACACATGTGAACACAAAGCAGAGCTTTGCATGCTCAGCAAACCTTCTTTGGATAAATAAAATTGTATGTGTGAGTGCTGGGGGGGTCTTTCACAGTTGCTTGGAATAAGACTGTTCTTGCGTTGTGAGGGTGCCACTAAACATAAATCATGCATTAGGCTTTCTTAGAAGAAAACTTCGTTCAGAGCATATCAGCTTGAATTTTGGCCCGTGTACACTCTTAGATCACTTGCTGAAGATGCCAGGGATAAGAGAGCAGCTTAATTATTCCTTCAGGCCAATAGCTTTCAAGGCCCAGCACCCCTGGCAATAACCTCCTTACTAATTATGCAAATACATTGAGACAAGACAAAATTAAGCGGGGGGGGGGGCTTTCATGTCTTTCATGTCTTTCACCCCATGTTATTCTCACCTCTTGCCACTTCCACTTTCATTTAGAAAGTCTTTTGTACCCCTCCTTCCCTCTTGCCAGTTCCATGTCCTCCTTTTGCCTTCAAGTATTCAGTAGTTGTATACAAAAAGGATCTAATAATACTGGAGACTCTCAAATGAAATGCCACCTATTGTTCCACTGCAGCTCTCTCTAAAATTATTACAGCCGTTGGGAACAATAATGTGTGTTTATTGGTTTGATTCTCAGGTGATGTTGGGTGTATGCTCTGTCCACATGGCAGAGCCATTGTTGCTGGCCGACGGCTGCCCTTGGGTGCTGGCACTAAAACAAAGAAGCTTTTTTCCTCCTTTTACCAGGCGACTGAGTTGACAGATTCATTGGTTTTCTACTCAGTAGCTGCCAGTTGATTGTACTGCAGTGATTCAAACTGTGACATTGATGGGATTCTCAGTGTTGCGCATTGGACTGCTTAGGGAAATGGGATTAAGTGGTTCTGTGAATGCACATGTGTGCAGACGTTTGTGTAAAATGTGTGTGAATGTGGTCTGAGAGAAAGAAGTGGCCATGCTGTGCTAGAGGACCCACCCGGACTCCCAGATTCACAGTGAATAACAAACATACACAGCAGGAGGGGGGGCTGAAAGGAGGACAAAGACACACTCACTAAAACCACTATAACAGTTGTAGTTGTTCAGGGAAGGTTAAGGGCATGCACTTGCACACTTCTGCAGATGCAGCCCAACACATTCACACTGGGTGTGTGAGAATACATGCTTATACACAAACATCCATATATATTATATTCAATTCAATTCCATTTTATTTATATAGCGCAAAATCACAACAGTTGCCTCAAGGTGCTTTATATTGTAAGGTAAAGACCCTACAATAATACAGAGAAAACCCCAACAATCAGACGATCCTCTATGAGCAAGTACTTGGCGACGGTGTGAAGGAAAACCTCCCTTTTAACAGGAAGAAACCTCCGACAGAACCAGGCTCAGGGATTAGATATTTGTACATTTGTTCATTAATCCATTTTAATTTTCATTACATTATCTTTTTTTCCCAAGTTAGTCACTACCAACCATGAGGAGGCTGCAAATGCTAACTATTTAACAACTGTCTTAAAGCATAGACTGCTTAAAGATTGACATCGTCCATTGGCTTCTGAGCTCCATATGTTGTCATGTTGGCTTATTTTTTATTTTTGAAACCAAAACCATATTTGGACAAGACGGTGGAGGGCTAAGTCATCAGCTTAAGCTACCAAGCTTGATTTACAAGCTGCATCCCATACTGATACCTGCTAAGTAGTGCTAACAGACAAATAAAATACTGGAATTTCAATCACCAAAACTGAAACACAAACTTCCTGGATGGGCTGTCACAACAAGCCATATTATTTGACAGATAATTCCTTTAAAATGAAAGAGACCAACCACAAACACAGTGGAAAGATCCTGTTCATTGGCTAAAATTAGAAAAGTTGACAATCAATCAATCAGTTTTTATGAAGGGATATTCTGAAGCTTATGCTTAGAGCATATCCGGGTTGTAAACATGCTTTTTAATGCTGTTAAGTTGCTGTTAAGACTCTGCCAATGGAGGAACTATAGTTTTTGGCTCCCCCATATTAGGTTCATTTTTCTGCCCGAGAGGTTACTTTTTGGTTTACCTCTCCTTATTATTCAACCAAACTATGACTTCTACTACAGGCAAAACCTGCTCATTAGGAATATTGCATTTTTTTTTACTACTTTAAATGAGGTTTTGTGCCATATTATGTTTCCAAAAAGGGATTAAAAAGTATATTGTGCATCAATCAGTTCTTAAAATAAAATGTCACTTTGAACATTGACCAATGACTTTTTAATTGACCTCTACACACAAATTTGCACACCCTAACACACTCAAACCACCTCATCTCTCCTTTGTTTTCTCCTCTCAGCTCATTTACATCAGGTCATTCACCCATGCTGGCTGGATGAAGCAACACCCAGCAGCCCTGTGGTCCCCTTGGTGCTTGGTTAAGAGAAGCAAACAGCAGGCCTGGCTTAGACCTCCTGGTCTCTGGCTTTTCTAAAGACAAACAAACTTCTTGCTAAGCTCAGTACACAAGGCTTTTATGAAGCATTGAAGATACCCTTTTTGATGCCAGTTTCAAAATACAGATTAAAGACAAAGTCATGTGCTGCATATCAATGAGAGTTTTTAAGCTGTGCTTTTCAGAGGCAGAGAAAGGGGACTATTTAATTTTTTTTTTTTTGCCTCAACACAGAGACTTTTTTTAATCTTTATTTGTGAGGGCACAGCTTGAATTAATCATAGTGTTTTGACATAGGAACACCATTGTGCCTGTTGCCAGACTCCCCTTGGTATAAGCTGATTAGCCAGGAGCAGTTTCACTCCACTTTTAAACTTCAAAATATGTTTTGTGGTTTCAAAAGTTACCCTGTATTTTATTGTATTTTGTTGTAGCTGGCCCATTAAACTGTGACTGCAGTTTCACGCTTAATACAGTAGTTGTCTTCTGTCACAAATAAATTAATTCCTGAGGGTGTTTCTCAGTTCAGCTGACCAGTTTGTGTGTGTGTTCCTTTTTTCATGTCAGTTATATTATTTTTCAAATTTTCACCTCGGAGCCAAAATAAGTCGTGTATGACGTTTTCCATATCTGAATGATTTCAATAAAATCCTGATTATTTGGAAATCACTGGTGAGATATAGTAATTTGTCTACTTGCACGTTCTCCACATTGATATGATGATATATAGCAGCAAAACTAACTGATGAGGAAGTGTGGCTCAAATGTTCTCTTGCAATAATTTCTCATTTATGCTTATGTAGATACGCATCACACATTGACGGGGACGGTGCGTGTTTTGTACAGTAGACAGCACATGAGCAGCAATTCATCATTGAGATGTATATTTATCGCATACATCATCATCTTACACTGAACTGTAAGAAGAAGCAAGACTTTAATTGGAGTTGTGTCAATAAAACATACTGTTCTTCATTAGTGCAGCAGAAAATCACGAGAAATAAAACCAATAAAAAAGAAAGAAGCAGTTTCAATGTAACTTGACGGCTTGACTTGTTAGTTTGCTTGACTTTTACAAAGCTGTCACACCAAGCTGTAAGATTGTAACATTGTGTTCTGGGGAGTTGAATCTTGGTGCTTTTCTGTCTCATTATTGACTTGAGAATGGCTGCTTTTGGTCTCTGATTCTCAAGGACTAACATAACAACTTGACTTTTATATATATATTTATATCTTGTCAGAGTGGAAATGTACAAGGCTTCTTTTAAAGTTGGAAACAGAGAAAACTTTGGATCTGAAGGACCCAATCACACAAATGCAGCAATGAAAATATTAGAATAATGAAAACAATAATTTTGTTCCCTCCAGGAAACTATCAGCTCTCACCGACCGTCAACATGCCGCAGGATGACACTGTGATCATAGAGGATGACCGGCCACCGCTTCTCCCACCCCACCTTTCCGACCAGTCGTCCTCGAGCTCTCACGATGATGTTGGATTTGCAGCTGATGTGATTCCACCGTGGGCCAAAGAGCAGCCCAATCAGAATGACAGGTAGGCAAAGGGTATAAACAGTTGCTTGTGGTTCAATGAATCATTTTCGCTTAATAGACAAGTGTACAATTGAACACATTCACTGACCAGTACACTTTTTTTTTAATGCAGTTGCCACCTTTTTTGATAGCTTTACATTTCCACAGGGTTACTGTGCATTCTCATATGTGCCCAGCAACACAGAAGTTTGCCTTATAGGCTTTGTACCAGATAGGCTCTGGAAGAAGTGGTTAACTACATAGCAACATTGTTGTTGCCTAAATCTAACCAAACAGCATATCATAACTGAAAATAATAAAAGAAAAGAGACATTTCTCTGAAGGAAAACTCCTATAACATGTTGTCAGTTTTCATGGCTCCTCGAGGTGTGGACTCCACAAGACCTCACAGCTCCTGTGGTATCAGGGACTAAGACGTTAGCAGCAGGTCCTTTAAGCTCTGTAAGTCGTGACATGGTTCCTGTTGTTTCTGTTTTATTTTTTTAGTTCAGTCTGGTGAATTTGGAGGGCATCTCAATGCCCTGAACCCATGTTCGTGAAACTGTTCCTGAAAACTTTACATTATAGCCCAGAACATCACGTTGCCTCAGTCAGCTTGCCCATAGTGCACCCCATTGCCATCGCTGTCTGACATGAAAAATGCACCTAATCATGTCAAAGAAAACATGATTTATTAGACCAGTCTACTACCATTAGTTCACGGTCCAGTTCTGATGTGCCCATTGTAAGGGTTGCACTGTACTGACACCTTCCTGTCTTAGTCAGCATTAAGGGTTTCAGCAGTAGCTCTTTTGTAGGATCAGACCACATAAGCCAGCCTTTGCTCCCCATATCACTGAGCATGGGGCACCTGTAACGCTGTCACCTGTGCACTATTTGTCCTTCCTTGGACCACTTCTGTTGGACCCAGTCATCTAGTCATCCCAATCTGGCCTTTGTCAAAGTTGCTTAAATCCTTATGATTGCTCATTTCTCTGTTTTCACACATCAACTTCAAGCACTAACTGTTCACTTGCTGTCTAGTATATCTCACCCCTTGAGAGGTGATAATCAATGTTGTTTACTTTATCTGTCAGGGATTTCAATGTTGTGGCTTATTGGTGTGTATTGTTTGTTGTGTTTTTTTTTTTTTTTTTTGCCCCTTGCTTTTTTGCA
>VUQS01011060.1:7261-20382 GCA_015108495.1 Heterochromis multidens
TGTAAAAATTAAAATTCTAATTTTTTTTTTTTTTTTTAATCTTTATTTTCGGTTACTCATCAAATCTCAAACCACACCTCTTCTCATACTTCTTTACTGAGTCACTTCATCTGAAGATCAGTCTTTGTTATCCCTTGTGATGGGGATTATGGATTTCTTTCTTGGGGCTTTCTCTCCGTGCAGTTTGTGTGAATCATTTTTTCAATGCAGCTCTCACTGCTTGTCCCTCAACTTCTCACCATCTGCTCCACCTTTAGGTCTTTGTTCTAATCTCTTAATGTCAGCTGACTTCTCAGTTTTCCCAGTATAAACCAACAAAGCCCAGTTTCTCCAAATATTAGTCCAAGTTTATTTACTTTTTGCTAAGTCAGTTAATCCACTTACTAGAACTACCATGCAAGGCTAAAATCAGTTTGAAAACATAAACGCATGTGACTTGTCCTGTTTCTAGAAATCGGCTGTTAAGTTAAAAATCCGACTAAAGTACACACGAAATCTATAATTTACTGACAGTTATCTGGTGTTTTCAGCTTGGTTGTGATGGAGTAGTGCTTGGATATATCAGCACTCGGAGAACAGTATATCCTTCTCTCAGTTCCCGTACTCTCCATTATTGACTGAAAATATGATTATGTCCATGTCCTGTCTGGAATTCATTATGCTTTCTGTGTTTGCATTCTGTGCTTTAGCTTGCAGCGTATTTAACGTATTGTGCATCAGCAGTGTTTGACCTAGAGAAATTGCTTTTAGATTAAAGGCAATAATGGAGTGTAAGCTTTGAGATGCTGCAGTCCCTGAAAATGTCTCACCTCTGGGTGTATATATTATTCGAATGAAGACATAATAACTGCTTGGCTTTGACTGTTAAAGCTCAATTATGGTTTAATAAAACTTGATTTCTTTTTTTTCTTTTTTTTAGGGTAATTGCCAAGATAGGGGAAACAAAGCAAAATTATTGCAGAAAAGGCTGAGAGAAAAAAACAGAAGTATAGTCAGATCACACAGGTTAACCAGATTAATTAAACCTTTATTTTATAAAGCTAGATAAATACTTTTTGCACAGAAAGAGGCACTATGGGAGGCCAATGTTCAATAAAAATTAAACGGAGGGATAACTTTGCATGTTTGGTTTTTTTAAAACCTAAATGAAAGTCTGTGTTTATATTCTTTCCCTCACAGACTTCTTTTTATCTATAAATAACCTTCTACAGTATTATTACAAATGGTAATGAATCCCAGAATGATAGGAGTATAGTTGTGTTAAACCTAAAAATTGGTACTTAGTGTTATGCATAATTTGTATTTCTTCTGCCAGATTAATCTTTCAGAAACAAAGAAAGAAAGGCTTTGAGTGTCCTTGCTCATTGGTCACTGGACTCACACATACGATTAAAACTGTTTTACTTGGGGAAACAGGTAAAACTAATTGTAGCTGTACTGCTTCCCATCAGTTTTTTAAAACATGTTACACTTCTGGACTTCTCCCACTCACCCACAGATGAAATATTAATGTGTAGGGACAAGGCCGTGGGAAGCGGGGCTGCTGAGGGTGCTGCAGCATCCCCTGTTGCAAAAGGCAGACATCACAGCACCGTGGTCGGGTCAATTATGGAAAACCTGATAGCTTCTTGTCAGCTGTGCGCAAAAAAGCCTGTTGCACGTCTCGACTGCTTTGTCTTAAGAGACTTCGTAGTTGCAAGACTGACATACTTTTGAATGGTTTCAGAATGAATTTGCTTCCCTGTGTATAAGCCTGCTCTGTCACAGGGCAGAGGTTTAATTATTGTGGTGCGTGTGTTAATTGTGCGTAATTGTGTGTAATATTGTGTCTCGGCTCTGCGGAACAGTTCAGTTAAGATTTGGCTGTTTATTCTTGTCTGCTGTGTGATGCGGGGTCTGGTAGTTGCAAGTACTTTTTAGAGTTATGTTAGAATGTGACAAGATGAATGAAACAGTAAGCAAAAACTTTATACCTTTTTATACCTGACTTTTTTTTTTGCATAGGGAATCATTCAGGTGGAGTTTTCCTCCTGATGTGATTTCCTTGAGGACAGAGTCTGTATACATGTCTCTTGATTTAATATATTCTCCCCTTGTGATTATGTCCTCGCTCTCTTGCTGGCTCTCCTGCGCTCAGTCCACATTTATCTACCTTGGGGTGTTTCTTTTAGATGCTCCAATTAGTCCGTTGTGATCTCTAAGTGCCGCAGCTGCTTCTCCCTTGTGTTTGTCAGATGCTGGCCACTCTACTCATCATACGCCAATTCCTTCAAAATGTGAAGGAGGTGCTGCAGCCTTACCTGTATGAGCGTCACAAGCTGGGAGAGCTTACACTGAGAGCTGTGTGGGACCTGCTGCTCTCAGTGCTGCTGAAATATGCCCGGCTGGCAGCTGGAAAAGCCATGGCATCTCCCACTGACCAGACCATGCCAGGACCTGGACTGAGGGGTACCAGGCCTGGAGTGGGGCAACCAGAAAGAAGGTCGTGCTCTAAGTCATTCAGTAAAAATAATGCAGTTAACAGTGGAATAAAATAACCATGTGCTGTAAACTCAGATTGTTTCTGTCTCCAACAATCAGTGTTGTGAACCGTGACATTTAGCATTTAGTTGTCATTCACACCAACACTTACTGTATTAGTCACTACAAACAGAGCCGCTTGGGTTCAAATAGAAAGACACTTTATCATCCTCTGCTATTGTTCATGTACTGCATGCAGTTATGATTCATAACTATCAGACATTGAGTAAATAGACCACCAGAACATCACTGTGAGTGGTTAACACACAGTTTATCTGACGTTTATCTGTCTCTTCACCTGCTCTCAGGGAAAAGAAGTGTCTGAACGGGGGATGTGGAGTGCCTGATGAGGAGGAGGGAGGCGAGAAGGATGAGGCTGACAGCGGGAGGTTCAGCGAAGGAGAGACGGAGGAGGAAAGTTTGATCGACTGTGGTTTGAAGCTGAGGAAAGTGAGCTTCATAGAGAAGGTACAATACTGTGTGATGTGCGTTGATGTGCTTATGCTTTAGAACTTTGCTAACTAGTAGGAATTGTGTTGAATGGCATTGCTGATCAGTGTTTTTGTTGTTTTTAAGGTGGACAGAAAGCCGGCCTGTAGTGGGCCCCCCATGGACAGCAGCTTTCTGGAGGAGGGAAGCCCCACTATGGTGGAAAAGGGAATGGATCCGGCCTCGGTGTTCGAAATGTGCGACGACGACGACGACAATGGCATTCATGATGTGAAGGACTCGGGTGGGGGTGGGGCTGAGGGAATTAACGCTGCTGCTGGTGGAACTGCTGCTGCCCCACTGCCTTCTGGGTCTGAGACCAGCACGTCACTGCGTCACAGAAGAAGAGGCCGGAGCGTAGAGAGGGTCGAGCCTAAAACGAAAAGGGAATCATGGATGGACCCCCCAGAAGAGAGAGAGAGTACCACACTCACTCAGGCTGAGATGGAGAGCTGCATGCAGACATATTCAGTAAGAGGAAACATATTATTAACCTGCACACTCTGCACAGGATTATACTTTGAAATACTTCAAGATATCTTCCAGTCCTGTTTACTGGTTGTTATTCTCATATTTAGCCTCTTATTATTGTTTTAGTAGATTATAAAACTCCCTGCAAACTATTTTCCCTACTATTTCCCAGCATGCACACATCATTTACAGTTTGAAACAGATTGTTTATAATTAGAGTAGACTGAAATAACAGAAAATGTGTGTACAGTAGGTAAACAACAGCCACATATTTTACAGTACTATGTTACTGTCATTCTTTTTATAAAATCATCATGTTTCATGAATCCTACAGACCTCCTCTTCACAAAAATTTGCATTGCAAATTAATGAAGTCTACAGAAATGCAGTGTCGTCCTCTAGCTGCTAAATAGTCACATTCAGACTGTTTTGTTTGGTAGAGCCGTGGTTTATTGGTCCACTTTGTCCCTCTTAGGACACTTTCCAGGACTACCAAGAGATGTTTGTCCAGTTCGGCTATGTGGTGCTCTTCTCTTCCGCCTTTCCTCTGGCTGCCATGTGTGCTCTCATCAACAACATCATTGAGATCCGCAGTGATGCCTTTAAACTGTGCACTGGCCTGCAGAGGCCTTTTGGAGTCCGTGTGGAGAGCATAGGCCAGTGGCAGGTCAGAAATGCACCGTGTGAATATTAACACGGGTTGTTTTTTTTTGCTGTAGCTGCAAATAAGTCACATAAAGAAAGAGACTTATTGGAATTAAATTTATCAGTTACCAACGCAAAAGCAAAGGACAAAGTCAGAAATGCCAAAGTTTAAATCTGTTTTTATTTTTTCTTTTACATTCACAGACTGCGATGGAAGCCATGGGTCTGATTGCCATTATAGTGAATTGTTATCTGATTGGTCAGTGTGGTCAGCTACAGCGTCTTTTTCCATGGCTCAGCCCTGAGATGGCCATCATCTCCATCGTCATACTCGAGGTACCGTAGCTTATTCCTGCTCGTCAGTCTGAAGCACTTAAAGCAGTGCTTTTTCAGTCTTTTTTCAACTTGAACCAGTACATTTGTTATAATCCAGCACAGAATGTATGATAATCAGAAAATGTACTAGGATTTTAGCCCATATCCATGATTTTTCTACCTGTAAAGACTTGGATGGACATTTAGCAAAACATGCTCAAACCACTTCATCAAATGGTTAACTATTTTACACAGAGATTTCACTTTCATGACTACACAACACACTGTAGTAAAGTAGAGGCCCAGGAAATAGTTTAGAGGAAGATGTTATTGGTGGTCAATACTAATATTACACACAGACTGCATGTGCTGTTATGTTGTAACTAAGCATTTTTTAGTTTGTATACTAGTAGGGTAATCAGTAATGTAATCATAATGTAATGTAATCACTGATTAAAAAAAAAAACCAAAAACCTTTGAGCAACAACTTATTCTACACAAAGTGTCAAAACAGCCGCACTATTCAAAGTGATAATATCAAATGGATTTATAACTCACAAAAAGCATGAACAAAGGAACTGAAACTCGCTCTCTAGTATGTTACTGTTACTGCTTGTAACATATTTAGAAACTAGTTTTGCTGCACTGTGTGCCGGTTGTCTATATTCAGAGAGGTAAACAGCCTGCAGCTCTGTCTTGGCCTGATAAAGAAGTCAGGCCTATCAGAAGGATAATTTGGGCTGTGAGCCCAAATGTTGTAAGAATGACTTCAAGTAACAAATTGCTTAAAGAGGGTGCTTGAAGCACTGTGTCCTATTTTGGAGATTTTACTGTACTGTACATTAATTACTTTATAATTATTTAATCCCCCCACTTATTTTCTACCTGTCTGTCTGTTTACAGCACTTTGCTATCCTACTGAAATACATCATCCATGTGGCTATTCCTGACATTCCTACGTGGGTCAAAGAAGAGATGGCTAAACTGGATTATCAGCGCAGGGAAGCCTTTAAGGTAAACAATAAGGCATCATGAGACAAATAAAATTTGACATGGGAAGGTTGAAAATAAGAGATGAAGTTCATGCTCATGACTTCAGGGAGTTTGAAAAAGATCTTTAAAGTCTACCTCATTAACTTTGTCATACTGCAGCACTGCAGTTGTTCCTTTTTGGAAAAAAATGATGTTTTAAGTTGTTTTGATGTTGTAGCAAAATGACTGTGTTACAACAAGGGCTATCAGCTCTACTGCACAACATAGAAAAGAGATTAGTTGTAGTTGCCCCTGGAGCACTAATGCAAGATTCTTACTGTAGTAAGGGCTTTGTTAGATGGGTAGCATTGCAATATTGTAGTAGTTAGCTGGGCTAGTGCTGATTCTTGTGAATGCATTGTGAGATTGTTTCCCCTTCCTCTGCAGAAGCACGAGCGGCAGGCACAGCAGCATTACCAGCAGCTGCAGAGAAGGAAAAGGGAGGAGGAGGAGAGGCAAAGGCAGGCAGAGCACATGGCTCGCAGAGAAAGGGAGCGGGACGACAGTAAAGGCGACTCTTCGGGGGATCACCACCACGACAAAAGTCATGGCAGCAAATCACGTTCTGGGGGTGGAGGAGGAGGGAGCATCGGGTCGGACAAACCCAAGAGGCCCAGCTCCCTGTTGGCCAATAATAATGTGATGAAGCTGAAACAGATCATCCCACTGCAGAGCAAGTTCTCCTCGGGTGGCGCCCGCTCCCCTCAATCACCCACTGGTAGTGAGCCAAAACTGCCTGGGTTCTTGAGCTTCAAATTCCTCAAGTCACCTGAGAATAAGAGGGAAGGTGCTGCAGCTTCTGCGGCTGCCGCCACAGCAGCCAATGCCACAGCAACAGCAGCAGCAGCAGCATCATCATCGTCATTATCAGGTAGCAGCTCTCAGGAGCGTTCTCAGTCACCCAATAAAGCCTTCAACCCTGGGAAATTGTTTAACTTTGGGAAATCCGAGGGTGGAACTTGTGTGAACGGGGCTCTGCTGCCCAGGTCAGGAGAGGGGTCATCATCTCAGACATCAGAAAGACAGCCTTCCCGGTCTGACTTGAATGGTGTTCCAGACGAGATCCCTTCTCCCGGAGGGGAAGGCTCAGAGAACGGACATTCGTCAGACTTGGATGCAGCTGGTTCTAAAATCTAGTGGCTCCAGAAAGGAAAAAAAACAAAACAAAAAAAAAACAACTTGTCTTTGGT
This sequence comes from Heterochromis multidens, assembly GCA_015108495.1. NCBI lineage: Eukaryota > Metazoa > Chordata > Actinopteri > Cichliformes > Cichlidae > Heterochromis > Heterochromis multidens. Next base: position 13,924 of record VUQS01011060.1, read on the forward strand.
TACATCTCACCTGAAGAGGTGACGTGTTTACTGTGAGGAAGGCCTGACCTACCTTCTGTGCTGTCACAGGCCATGTGTAGGAGTACTTGAAGCAGGGAGCTGAAACTGATGAGAAGTGACTGTTGTTCTTGTTTGCTTTTTTTTTGCTGCGAGACAAAAAAAAAAAAAACAGGCTTTGTAAGAAAGACATAAGCCCTTCTATCATGACCGAATAAAACCACACACACACGTACACCTGTACACACACACACACACACACACACACACACACACATACAAATTCTTCCTTGTCTGCAATACATAAAGAAATGCATGAGCTGCGTTTCTAATATTTTTAAGCCTTTAAAGCAGAGCTGTGTTTCTTGATTTCTTCTTGTCAGAAATTGTAAGCATCTCGATGGCTTCACACTAGGTCACAGTCTGTTGTGGAGGAAAGTGATTTAAAAAAAAAAAAAAAAACTTACACGGCGGTTTGAAAGGATTAGAGATTGTACATCAAATAATTACTGAGTGTTTTTTAGCTGTCACAACACAAGTGATCATTAGATATCAGTCTCATTTTTAACCGCGAGGAGTTGTTGGGCCCTTCACTTTTGCACTGAAGCTGAAGAGCGGAAAAGCAATATCAGTCAGTGTTTTATTAAATATCAGTCATCACATAAGCCCTTCCTTAACATATATCACCAGCTTTATTTTCAAAGCAGAGGTGATGTCTGAGCTTCGTACACTTCCTCCCAGTCTGTGGCAGAAACCAGTTTGTTTGAAAAGAAAGCGACGAGCTTAGTGAGTCGTGAAAATAGCAGTATTTTGGAAGAACGGAGGAGAGATGAGAAAAAGCGAGTGATTTTTGAGAAAATGGAGCAGAGATGCCTGTTGCATGCTGTTCTCCATCCGAGCCCGTAGAGCGCCTTGTAAACACAGATGGTGCCTCATTCCACAAACTCTAGCTAGACTTGGCAAATGAGCACAGAGCTAAAGAAGTAACATTTGCACTAAACCCTGACGCCCTGCATAGAAATGGAGCTCTCTCTTCAGCAGAGAGGGCCGACACCAGCCTGCCTCATCGCATTATGCAAAAACTACATTTCTTTTCTTTTTGTTTCCTCCTTCACACGGTGCATGCTATCAGCAACAATGAGGTTTCAAAATATTCATATGATCATATTTTTTGTTTTTGAACAGTTGCTTCTGATATGTTGTCCACCATATTGTTTTATATGCACCTTTTGCAGATGATGGAAATTCCCCTTTTTTAAATCAGTTCAGTATTTTTTTAGAATATACTGTTAACCCAAGAGTACAGTACAGTACTCTATAAAAGTTTTAGGCACTAAAATATATATGACTGCTTTGAAAGATGCCATGTTACTTAACAGGAGTGCAGTAAATAGAAAGAAAAAAAACTCAAGTGTGAACACCCTGTGACTTGAATGGCAGCAGTTCTCCAGAGTACACTTGCGTGCAGTTTTTAGAAGGACTTACCATTTTATGTTGCTCAGTCATCATGGAGAACTTATCCAGAATTCTTGTGTGGATTTGGGCTGCTTCTCTCTTCACGTATTTGCTGACTTACTTTGATAATGTTGTGATCAGGCTCTGCAGGGACCAAACCATGTGTTGCAGGACTCCCTTTTGTCATTGAAGATAGATTTTTATGATTCTGGCTGCATGTTTGAGGTCATTGTGATGAAAATGATCAGACTCCTCCAGGATGGTTTCATGTGATGTATAAAAAATACAGATATCTAGAAGTGCCTAAAACTTTTTTCACAGTACTGTACTTTGCATATTGTTTGCATATTTCATTGTATTTCAATGATGTTAATAGACGTAAGTGGGCAAGCCCATCATCTACCATTAACTGGTATTTCACTTCTGCGGAGTCTCCAGAAGGTGGTGCCAGTTTATTTACATAAAAAGATGTTAAGCCACTAGTTTCAGTTCACAATTGGCACATTTATTTACACACACCATCAGTATACACCAGAGGCAGCAAAATTAGCATGTCTGACAAGTTCATGATGATATAAGACACACTGAGAGAGGTTTCAGAGGCCGTTGCACTTAACTGTAGGTTGAGATACGGGAACATTAACTATGCATTTCCACACTTTCACCTCTGGCAAGGATTTGGGCAATAATACAGAGTTGAAGTTGACTTGTAGTACTAAAGCTCTAGACTAAGCCCCTCCCCACCTCAAATCCCAATTCCTACTGCATTATCCTCACCCAGACTCTATGCATTTTTTCTTTTATGTCCCATCAGTTTTAGTGTCAGCTCTCTCAGATCACCTGTTTCCTATTTAATGTAAAGAATCTACCCTGACCTGCAATTAAAATAACAGCCTCCATCGGCTAAACAGGTTTTTGTATTCCTTTGCAGCTTTAATGTGTTAGTTTATTTTTCACATGCCTGCAGAAGAGACAAAAATGTTCTTTCAGACAGGCAAAAAGTTCTTACTGACATTAAATGCAATACCGAAGTAGTCTGTGCAGTCACATTATCGTTTTACAGTCAGTCTACAGTGTGTTCTTTTTTTATATTTGGAAGTCACTGTTCATTATAAATGAAAAGTGAGAAGTGCGAGGCTAAGAGAAATGTGATATCTTCAGCGCCTGTGTGTCATTCTCAAAGGTTGGTCATAACTGCAGCAGTATGGGGATCAAGATGGTAACAACGTAGCTGAGCATAGTCTCATGAAAACCTTTTCTTCTTGCAGCATTGGGATTTCAGGGATAAATGACTTCATGGTGCAATAGAGTGCATTTATCATCATTTGAAAAGTCACGTAGAGAGGCAGAACTGGTACACTGAAAAGATCTGCTGATACTGCAGCATCACAGTGGAGTGGAGTTTCAGTCACTTCCATGTGTGCATTTCCACCTTATTCAGGTAAAGCTAACAGTATCACAACAGAAATCGGCTTGTTACTTCTTTCATTTTTGCTCTCTTGGCAGCAGCAAAACATGACATTCTGCAATGGAGATCTTTAAAGAAGCGTTGTTTGAAGGAACAGCTCTTGACACTTTGGGTTTCAATGAAAACTTTAAATCTCATTCTGAAAACAGCGTCATGGCACAGGCATCCCTTGTATTAGGACAGCAGCTCAGACTCAAGACTCAAAACAATTTCTTTCAAGAGTTCGGATATCATCGGTCTCATTTGAAATAAGTAGGAGAGGACTGAATGGATTTAGTAAATGTAACGTGTTCTGGTGTTTCAGAGTGGATGTGAACAGGTGAGATTCTCACCACAGCTACATTAAAGCCCGACCCTAACCTCAAAGTTGAGACATTTTCATGGAAGCCTCACTTACACAACATCATACGCTCTTCCAATGTACCACTGTACAAAAAAAAAAAAGATCTTTTAAAGAAAAATACTGGGAAATGGGATTATTTATTTCTTTTAATTTATTTTGTCATATTTTTGTAAGACCTGACAAATAGTTAATAAAACTATTTCAAATGCATTCAATGTGTTGTGACCAGCTTTTTGTATCTCTGTGCAGAAATATGATCATATATATATTTTTTTTAAAAAGTACCACATGAAACAAAAAAGCCAGTTTTAATCCAGTTTTATTTCAGCAAAGCTAAAAAGAACATATCTGATCTAACACATGTGGGGAAAGGCTTAGGGTGTTGTAGAACAGTCTATCTGAGCAGAAGCATAATGTGGTTTTTTTAATACTTTAAATAACAAGACGGGGTATTTACACTGTAGGTAGGAAGATGACTGACCACACTGTCAACCCACATCGCAGCATCGACCGATAAAACAGGAAGGAGAGGAGGCTTTGATGTGACTCTGCCGGGCAGTGATAAGAAGGATTTTTTTAAAAGAAGAAGAAAAAAAAAAAAAACAAGCTTTATTCAGTGTTGCACAGTATATGACACCAATACAAACTGAATCTCAGGAACAAGGCAGGATGGCGGCTGCACTTTGCTGTGCATGCTTATTGTGCATTCTATGGCTGAAAATATAATACTCTCTCAAACCCCCCTAGTGTTTGTAAAAGCCAGCTCTCAGTCGAGGAGAAAACAGAAAAATCATCCAGGGCTGTCACAAAGACGAGGCGAACAGTACCGCTAACCCGGGCCCTGAGCTGGGGGAGCAAAAGGATCCGAATCGTGACAAGTTTTAAGGCCTCTCGGCTAATACCTTCCACACAAAATAACACCAAAAACCCCCAACACCCCTTACGCTTTATTTCTGGTCCAGGATTATAACACCCAGCCCCGGAAACATTAACATGCAAGGCAAGATAACATCCACTGGACATTGGGGCTCTTTTCTACTTTATTCTTTACTCTTTTACAAAAAGGCAGACACAAAGATACTAAATTGGATAAGCTACTGGTAATTATTTACACACATTACGCATTCTTTTCCCTTGATATTTCTCTTTAGTATCTGCGCTGTTACCAAGTTGTGCAACTAAAAATGAAATCTCACATTTTATATTTTTCTATTAAGACATAACAGTTCCTTCTTTTTCCTTTAAATCTTTCGATGAAAGATCTGCTAAAACTTGAGAGAAAATCCCCTTCTTACTCGCCTCCATTAACCAGAGGGAGGTGCTAGATGTAACACTACTTCTCAGTCACACCAACACATTAATCCTATAAGCACAAGTCCCAGGATAGAATGCAGATATTAATATTCACAAAAAAAAAACAAAACAAAAAACAACATCAACAACAACAACAAAAAAACCATCTAAAAGGTGGGGATCCTGGAAGAGTTGCTTCTACTTTGTGCTGTTCTTCACAGTGCATTCCTCGTTCTGTCGATTCAAACAGTGTGGAAAAGAAGTCGCAATGCCCCCATGTGGTTGCAAAGTGGGCAGTGAAACTGAGATGGTGGGCACTGTGGCTGGCAGGAAGCTCATTGCCATATATAAACAACAACAAAAATAATAAAAGGAAATAAAATTAAAACAGTAACAAAATATTCACACAAATCAGAACAGACTGTCTGGATGACAGAAAGGCTACACAAGTCTTGTACCAGTTACGTTTTTAAGAGTAGTGTGTGACATTTTCTGTCCAGTCCATCTCATCTTAATTCTACTCACTTTTTCGACTATCCACTCACACATACAGCACAACACACAGTCCACACTCACAGCTCAGCATGCATACAAACATACACATGTGTACTAGCCCACATAGGGAATAGCCAACATAATTAAAACGCCAGTAATAATTTCCCTCCATGACTACAGCTGTTCTCTCAGTCAGTAACAGCGCCTTGAGATCATTTCTGCCAATGTTATTTTCATACACCATAAATGGCGGCTTTGTTAATGGGAATTTCCTGGAATTCTCTCTGGGGTGACATCGTTTTAATGCCAGGAAACACATCCTGCTGTAGCACAGTAAAAAAAAACAGGAAGTCTGTATTCAGGAGGGATTATCCTATGGTTGTGCTTATACCGGCTATACCCTGTTGATGCAAACACACACATATACATATACACATATACATACACACACGCAATCAGACGCGCACTTATGAGTCCTCATTCATCTCTTGGCTATCTGTCCTGGCGATCTTCCTTGGGGGCGCTGGGCTGTCACCCTCAGCTTGTTCCTGTTCCCTTTTCTTTGCTGCATTCTGTTTGACACAAAGGATTACACACGAGTCAGCAAAATCACACCCTCTCTTTAACCACATGTCAGTTACAGAACCAGAGACAAAATGACTGCTTTATGACACGTGATTATTTGAGACCCAATAAAGACTCATTACAAAGACTGGAGATAATTTATCTGAATTTCAGGAGCAGGACCACACTTCATACACTCCCCTTCCAGTTCCATGACTATATATGCCTTCCTGCACTATAGGGTGTTGAACAAACAGCACCTCTCATTAGCACCTGAGGATCTATTCGGCCTAGGAGCTGCTCCCAGTCCTCACTGACGCCTTCCTCAAACCGAAGTCTCGTGCCTAGATCTATCTTTATTCCATCTGTCATTGTCTTTGACGAAACACTGTCAGTCTAATTGAGGATGTGGTTCCTGCTAGTGAAAGGAGACTGGAAAAATTAAAGAACTGCACATGCTCACCTTTTTGTCCCACTGCTGGTGAAGGTAACGCAGGAGGATGTTGGTTTTTTCTGTAACAATGACTGCAAGCAAACACAGGCAAGATGTTTTACACACAAATTACATGTACAGCTGATCTGTTCAGGTGTCATGCTGGTTTAGTCACGGTTAATAAGCATTTACAAACATCAATGATAAACCACAGCAGACAGGGTCAGTTTACAGTTTCAACTGTACTTACTCTGTTCAGAGGGGTATTCACGTGTTGGAAGGTACACCGAGGGTCTGCGATTCTATATAACAGATTAGACAGAGGCTTTGAATTAGAGTTGTGCCTTCTTCAGTTATAACTGCTCATTTTCTATATATGAGAAAACTTTAAAAAAAAAAAAAAAAAAAAAA
>VUQS01011060.1:22851-44208 GCA_015108495.1 Heterochromis multidens
AGGGGGGGGGTTGGGGGGGGGGGGGGGGGGGGGGGGGGGGGGGGGGGAATGCAAAGATGGAGAGAATATTATTTGTTTATGATGATTATTTTCCACTGTGACTTAAAGACATGTGTAAAACATTTGAAATATTAAAATATTTGTTTTAAAGTTGGCTGATGGTTTTAAACAGTGCTTCTGCATAACAGTATGAGGGGGACCTAAATTATAACTGGCTGAGTGGCTTAGTTACATAGTAACAACAGCCACAGGACCTTATGATCCTGGAGGAAAAATGCTGATAAGATGGAGAGAGTATTCAAATTCACAAACTAATGTATTTAAGCTCCTTGAGTTGATTTGAATGTTTACTGTATAAATAAAACTTACCTGAATTCAATTAAACAGAATATTCTTTGCTTATGATTTTCTATTAACTAGAGAGGACTTGTGCAAAACATTGGAAATATTCAAAATACTGATAAGAAACTTTCAGTCTTTGTCCTTTCTGTTTAACCATTGAAAAATGCTTCATGTAGCCTACTCTGTGAAAGTCATTTAAAAGAGATAATTTCATTAGAGGAAATATTAAAAGAGAGCGACTAGAAGAATGTAGAAATCAACCACATTTAAAGGGAAACAGTGACTCAGTTAACTTGCTCTCCTGATCATCTGTGCTGTGTTGCATCCTCAACATCTTTAACTCATGAGGTATTAAACACACACATACAGTGCATCTGGAAAGTATTCACAGCGCTTCACTTCTTCCACATTTTGTCATGTTACAGCCTTATTCCAAAATGGATTACATTCATTTTTCACCTCAAAGTTTGCTTGAAATTCTTGCTAATTTATTAAAATTAAAAAACAAAAATATAACATGTACATAAGTATTCACAGCCTTTGCCACGACACTCAAAATTGAGCTCAGGTGCCTCCTGTTTCCACTGATCATCTGTCAGATGTTTCTACACCTTGTTTGGAGTCCACCTGTGGTAAATTCAGTTGATTGGACATTATTTGGAAAGGAACACACCTGTCTATATAAGGTTCCATTGTTGACAGTGCATATTAGAACACAAACCAAGCCATGAAATCCAAGGAATTGTCTGTAGACCTCAGAGACAGGATTTTATTGAGGCACAGATCTGGGGAAGGGTACTGAAACATTTCTGCAGCATTGAAGGTCCCAATGAGCACAGTGGCCTCCATCATCTGTAAATAGACAAAGTTTGGAAGCACCAGGACTCTTCCTAGAGCTGGCCGCCTGGTCAATCTGAGTGGTTGGGGTAGAAGGCCCTTAGTCAGGGAGGTGACCAAGAACCCGATGGTCACTCTGACAGACTTCCAGTATGCTCTGTGGAGAAATGAGAACCTTCCAGAACCATTTCTGCAGCACTCCACCAATCAGGCCTGTATGGTAGAGTGGCCAGACGGAAGCTACTCCTCAATAAAAGGCACATGACAGCCCGCCTGGAGTTTGCCAAAAGGCACCTGAAGGACTCTCAGACCATGAGAAACAAAATTCTCTGGTGTGATGAAACAGAGATTAAACTCTTTCGCCTGAATGCCAAGCATCATGTTTAGAGGAAACCAAGCATCGGTCATCACTTGGTCAATACCATCCCTACAGTGAAGCATGGTGGTGGAAGCATCATGCTGTGGGGATGTTTTTCAGCAGCAGGAACTGGGAGACTAGTCAGGGTCGAGGGAAAGATGAATGCAGCAATGTACAGAGACATCCTTGATGATAACCTGCTCCAGAGCGCTCTGAACCTCGGACTGGGCCAAAGGTTTATCTTCCAACAGGACAATGACCCTAAGCACACAGCGAAGATAACAAAACAGTGTCTTCAGGACCACTCTGTGAATGTCCTTGAGTGGCCCAGCTACAGCCCAATTTAACATCTCTGGAGAGATCTGAAAATGGCTGTGCACCGACACTCCCCATCCAACCTGATGGAGCTTGAGAGGTTCTACAAAGAAGAATGGGAGAAACTGCCCAAAAATAGGTGTGCCAAGCTTGTAGCATCAGACTCAAAAGGATTGAGGCTGTAATTGCTGCTAAAAGTGCTTCAAAAAAGTATTGAGCAAAAGCTGTGAATACTTATGTACATGTTATATTTTTGTTTATTTTTAATACATTTGAAAGAATTTCAAATAAACTTTTTTCACTTTGTCATTATTGAGTATTGTGTGTAGAATTTTGAGGTGAAAAATGAATTTAATCCATTTTGGAAAAAGGCTGTAAAATGACAAAATGTGGAACAAGTTAAGCAGTGTGAATACTTTCGGGATGCACTGTAGGCTTATAGTGAAAGCCAGTACTAAAAAATATGGGGGCTAGATGAAATGCACCTCAGGCAACAGTTTCTTCAGGCAGCCCTTAAATGTATGTGGACCAACAAGACTCTTAAGGTAAATTGTTTAAATATTTATCAATACTTTCTTATATTCTTTTAGAAAAGGTACTAATTTAAAATGAATTGATTTAAATTTTGAACAGGTTTACTTCACTGGTAAAATCTTTTCCACTGGACAAACAGGTTTCTCTCCAATCATATGTTACTAGTGTCCCCCTTACATAGCAGCAGGGGGCATATATTCACTCCCAGTAGCAGAACCTGGAGCCCACAGAGCTTAAGTCGCATCAGCTGTAGATGGATTTAAATCATCACAACTGCGGTGCGTCTCCGAGCGCAGTCGCTGAGATTTCGGCATGGACGTGGAGTTCTGGAGCACGCAGATATGTGGATCTACCTGTGACCCATAGAGAGATGTGCTGTCAGTCGGCCGATACTGGCCGCCATGTGGAGGCTACCGACGGGGCAACAAAATCCAGATAAATTAGATTACTGGATTGACCGCAACAGATTATAGTTCTCCTACTTCTCCGATGCTTCACGAGAAAAACAATCTGAAAATTTAGGCGGAATTTGAGGGAATATAGGGAAAGGTAAGACTTCTGATTTATTTTGTGTATATTTTTTTCTTCTTTCTTGGACTGTAAACATTTAGATTATAAGGTAGTTTAAGGATTTCTGGCAGGAGACAAGACGAAGGTCGCTATGTAAAGCTGAGCTCAGTCATAGAAGACGAACAGGTCATTTGGTGTAAATAATGAAATGATTTTTTTATTTGACATTAAATTCTGGTCTAAACTTAAAGAGAAACCTTCTGGCACTTGCTTCACCTGCTGTATCAGATGCATGCAGTGAGCAGTCTATTCAAACAACTTTTATTGTCTTTAGTGAATGGATGGGCCCAGCAGGTTCAAATACCAGGTAAAGGACCTTTTATTTTGTTAGTGGACCAGCACCCAAACCATTACAGGTGGCTATTTTTTTGTTTTGAGAAAAGTTTTGCTCAAATTAGTGTTAAAATATCACTTTATGCTTTTGTATTTACATGCAAACTCACATTTTTAAAATGAATGAATTTTTAAATCAAACTGCTTAGAAAATATATAACTAGCATTTAACATGACACATTTCAAAGCTTTATTCCATACCTGTGATATGTAACTTCAGTTGTGTCACGCATGCAAGCAAGTGCAATGGATCTTTAAGCACAACTAATACACTTGATTAAATAAAGAAGTGTGGGACTATAGCAACAGTGAGTCTACTGCAGTTGTTTTTAATCCCCATTACAGTCTCTACTCCTTTTTCTGGGCACCAGTCCCTACTATGATTGTGTCTAACCTGCATGCAATGTTATATAACAGCCAGTCACAGCCACTGACAACAGAAACCAAGCAGAAACTTTAACAAGAAGCAGACTCACTAATAAGGACTGCTTTATCAGATAATAATTAAATGGAAAACTGCACGTCCACAATGAGCATGTTGTGAATATCTTGCAACAGTGTAACATTTTAGCAGCCCTGCCCGTGACCATGGGTTGTTATTGTTAAATCCATAGACAGCAACAGCCTGGCTGGTTCAGTGCTTTGCAGAAAACAAAATAGAGCGGTAGATGAATGTAGGTACTTTCGTTTCAAGACATTCTTTGTGTTCAGTCCAATCAGATGATTTATGATATGCAATACAAGTGATTAATGAATATCAATATGCACTTTGTGTATGATATAGAATGTTAATGGTTAGGCTGATTATATTATAACTTTCAAAGTTTTTTTTCTCAGTTATGTTGCCAGTGACTGGTGTTTTCCTCTTGTTATGGTAGTGCTTATTGTTCTAATTAACACTTGTGCGTTTGGTTACTGTCACAAAGCAATGGCACATTTTAAAAGCCGATTCTGATGAGGTGGATGAGGGGGAATTGGACTATGTAAAAGGGGGCGTGCCTTCTTCATGTCTTTCTTTATGTTTGCAAGTGTAGAAGGGGGTTTAGGCTATGGTCCAAGACACAGCCCTGCCAATGTTTTATACCAATGGAACACAAAATAACATGGCTCACACCTTGTGTCTGATCAAAATGATGCCTTTTGATGTGAGATGAATGGGTCACTCACTCATACGAAAATGGCATGCTCAGCCTCTTCCTGTCAGTACATGCAGCACTGCACTGTTATTTGGAGAGAGGATGTGTCAGTATAAGCAGAAAGGGCTAAAATAGCCAGCCAAGCAGGAATGGTGTTTTACATTGTGTCTATAATCCCCACGTGAAAACAGCAGCTGATGTTAAGTTTAGAGAAAAATGCAACAGTTCACACAAATATATAAAACTGTCAGTGCCATAGTTTTCTGTTTTTATCCACATAGGAGATAGACAGATTGTGCTGTGTGGACTTAAACAGAGAGACTGAGAGTATAATCCTTTCTAGCAGGGAGGAAGGTAGGATAATGCAACAAGCAGAGACACTTGCAGACCCTGCTTGGCTGCTGTGCTGTTGCCATGGCAGATAATCAACTGACAACTGATACTGCATGAGGATCTACATTGTACAGACTCACCCTTTTAGGGATTATTTAGTTACAAAATTGTTGCAGAATTTTCAAAAGAAGCAGTCTGGAGTTCATGAGCAAGCCAGTTTATTGTAAATAGGTGGTTGTAATGGTATAGTTAAATCCTGAGGCACAAGAAAAAGAAGTGCTAATGTGCTTTCTATATGAGCTCTAACTCATCTTTATTCTTGAATGTCTTTCAGTAATCACTGAGCCATGCTTCAAAAAAGTACCATTAAGCACTGGTTGGTTGTCCTGTGGTTTTAGCTGGTAGTACTGCTTTGTGTTTCTCCTGCAGAGCGATCACATGGTGGACAGCTTTAACTCAGGGAGCTATTACTGTCTGTTCAAGTCTATTAATACCAGTGAAGGCCGCGCTGAGTAAAGATGGTGCTCAATTACGTCTGTCAGAAAGTCGCAGGGATTTAGGTTGTAATTAGATGCCAGGTTGTAAAGGCACTAGAACTTGTTTATCTCCGTGAATGGTATGTTTAAGCTTTGATGTAGAGATGTAAAGTTCTTAATGACATATAGCATATAGTTAATGATTAACATATAGTTAATATTTGCCATTTAGCTCTGCTGTTTTGCAAATGCATTTCATGCACTTGATGCATGTATACTGTGCCTCCATCTCCTCATCTTCATTTTCCAAAGCTCTCTTCCAAAATAATTCCTAACACTCTGAGCAGAGAATCATTTTGCCATATAGATTTATTTATGTACACTTAAATTGTTAAAAGTTAACCAGACTTATAAACATTTTCCTTGTGATTCGTGTTGCTTTGACTCACATTGCTGCCTGTGTTTGTGTGTGCATGTCTTCAATGACCTTGTTCACTTGTGTTTCTTTGTGTTCTGATTTATGTGTGTTTTTATGTGACTTTATCCCTCCAGAGTGGCAGTCATGCTGACCAGCTTTCTGGAAGGTCTGCTCTGCTGCTTCACCTCAAAGTCGACCAATATTGTGGTTCCTGTAGAAACTTCAGAACCTGCTGATGGCTATGAGTTTGTGGAGGTAAAACCGGGCCGCATCCTGCGGGTTCGACATATCATCCCTGACCGGCCAGTGGTGGAGGAACCCACTGGACTTGGTGGGAATGTGAGCTGCAAACGGAAGATCACGGTTTACCGTAATGGGCAGTTATTCATTGAGAACTTGGGTGACAGGGCGAGTGCAGAGCTAAAAAGCTGCCAGAATGGAGAGACAGAACCCAACAGCACTGTGGAGGTAGAACTGACAGACTCTGGTAAGTCGTCACCGCCTGTTAGCATTCCTGAGGCGAGATCAGACTCTGTCACTGCTGGAAACAACGGGGCATCTGAGACAGCAGCAGTAGGAGAGGCACCTGCCGCTGGACAGACTGACCAATCTCAGCAACCCAGGAAGCGCAGGCGGAAGCCCAAACGCACTGTGGTGATTGACTGTGAAAGAAAGATATCAGCTTGTAAAGGGACACATCCAGATGTGGCATTGTTCTTTATTCATGGAGTGGGAGGTTCGCTGGATATCTGGGGAAGCCAGTTGGACTTCTTTTCCCGGCTGGGCTACGAAGTGATCGCCCCGGACCTGGCAGGACATGGAGCCAGCTCAGCACCACAGATACCTGCAGCATACACTTTCTATGCACTGGCTGAGGACATGAGAATAATCTTCAAGAGATATGCACGGAAGAGGAATATTCTCATAGGACACTCTTATGGGTGAGTTAAAGATCACAGCATTCACACAGCACACAGTAAAACTGCAAGAGGTCATCCAGAAGGATTCAAGAAATCTCCATATTTCATTTGTCAGGCAAAAATCTGAACAGTTCCTAACCTTGCTGGAGCTTCTCAAATATAAGCATTTACCATTCAGGTTTGTGTAATTTAAAATTTAACATCTTCAGATTTCATGCAGTTAGTCAGATAAAACAATAATTTTATCATACCAACTTTATTTATAACGCTACAAAGTGCTGTACACAAAAATGAATAAATATGTTAAAAATGATAAAAAAGTACAAAAACAACACCAATAAAACAACTATAATACAATAAAAACAAATTAGATTAGTGTCTCATGCTGGGTTTAACACCAGGGAGTATAAATGTGTTTCAAGACGAGTTTTAAAAATGGACAGTGTAGATATTTTGGAGAAGTCATACTGGCCTCTGGAAGATGTAACCAGATCCCAACAAACAAAATGTGGGGCAATAGGTGTGATTATGTGATATAAGGTGGGACATGCTATACATACAGTAACATAGGATACGTTGAGAGGAAATTTAAAATTTTATATAATTAGATCTATAATGAAAAAGATGAATATAAATTATGCAGGGTAGGCATTTAGTATCTGAATTTCAATGTGACTTTCCAGACTCCATTCCTAGCTAAATATACACCCAAAAAATGATTCTTTGCCCTCATAAACATGAAACAGTAATTTTGAGTAAAATGCATCTGAAATATATAAAATCAAATGTTTAATTATTCAAATAATTCATCATTAAGGAAAATATGCTTGGTATAAACTGAATGTATACCAATCAAGTAAATTTGATTTGAACTGATTCCATTAAATTTAATGTTTTACATTGTACTTATGTAACAAGATTACATGGAAAATGTACATATAATCAAAATTACTGTAATTTTTTGTAATCAAATTTCCTAAAATCAGCATTTTTGGGCATAAATGTTTTTTTTTTTTTGAGTGTAGAAAACATAAAGGACACTTAAGTTTATTCATATGATCTTATACTATAGTTTTCCTATACTAACTTCCTTTTACTAGCTGTATAGCTATTAAAATTGTTGTTAATTGCCTTTCAGCTGCTAAAGAGATTATTATCTCTCTCTGTTTTCTCCACGCTAAATTCAAGCCAGACTTTAAAGAAGTGTGTGTCTTGCAGTGTTGACGTTTGAAAACTAGAGCCAATGAAAATGTAGGACACAATATACGCACTCACACATAAAATGGCCACCTGTTCACCTTGCTGGTAGACCATCTTTTTTAAAATAATGAATTTCACAACTATTCAAACAGATTAAACAACAATAAACATAATTGCTGTAACTTATTGTATTACATGTCTTTGTTTTCGCTACTGCATCTGTTGGCTCTTATTACAGTAATGTAAGAACAAGCATGCCATAAGTTTTAATTTCCCCTGTACAGTACATTTTAAATAAAAGACGACTACCACAGCATGATTACCTTGTTTCTTTCGTTCTGTCCTGTAACCAATCTTTTGTTCTTCTTGCCTAGTGTGTCGTTCTGCACGTTCCTGGCTCATGAGTATCCAGAACAGATTCACAAGATGGTGATGATCAATGGTGGTGGCCCCACAGCTCTGGAGCCCAGCCTCTGCTCCATCTTCAACCTGCCAACCTGTGCGCTTCACTGCCTCTCCCCGCTGCTAGCCTGGTGCTTTCTCAAGTAAGACAATGAAATATGGGGAGCATAAAGATAACAGAGCACTGTGGCAATGCTATGCTATAATAATGTCAAATATCTGAAAGGTCCCGCAAAGGGGTCTGAGGCCAGGCCATGACTTGATTTTTTTTTTTTTTTCTATTTCTGTAAACAGTTGAAATTAAGGTTTTTAATCTCCTAAATGTAAAAACTTGAATGGAATGAACACAATCTGTTCCAAATAAGACATTCAAATGTACACGTGTTATGCTGTATTATGCAGAATATATACTAATTCATTTTTTTTCAGTTTTACTTTATAGTGCCAATTTTTACATAAGACAAATCGTATTTAGACATATTGTAGAAAGAGACAAAGTAAGACTAAGTGAAAAGAAATAATACAGTCCAGGGCAGGCCAATAAAACTGACAGGACATTATGGTTTCAAGTATTAAATTGTATTAACACATAGTATTAAATGTATGTCATGTGTAATGTATGTGTAATATAATGTATCTAGGGTATGCTACCTGTGTTTAATTTGTCTATTAAATGAACACTTAAAATAATCAGAGTCCTGATTTTTAAGCAGTTTTATTTGGGATAAATATTGTCTACTCTTCCATCTACAGGGCTGGCTTTGCTCGGCAGGGTGCCAGGGAGAAGCAGTTGCTGAAAGAAAACAATGCCTTCAATGTGTCGTCATTTGTGTTGCGTGCCATGATGAGCGGGCAATACTGGCCTGAGGGGGACGAGGTTTACCATGCTGAGCTCACAGTGCCCATCCTGCTGGTTCATGGCATGCATGACAAGTTTGTCCCTGTTGAAGAGGACCAACGAATGGCAGAAGTAAGTGGGGGATCTTGAAGGCCAGAGTTCCAAATGGAGGAATTATTATTATAAAAAATGGACTAAAACCAGCATTCCATAGTGACAAATAATCAATTCTCACAATTTCATAATTATGTAATATGAGACAAGTCACCTGTAGTAGGAATCACCACCTTTCTTTGGATTTCAAATTGAACTCCCTTGTGAACAATTTATAATGTTTTAGCTTGATTTTTCTCACTGCTGAAAATGGCTGCATTAGGCAGCAACATTGCAACACAGTGATGGAATCGGCAGCTTAAGAGCCGAATATTTCCCTCAAGAGTTGGTAATCAAAACAAATATAGAAATATAATGAATCTTGCATTCTCCAGGTGGCCAGAAAAACAACTGAATGCCACAAATAAATCAGTGTTTTGCCGAATCTGCAGGATGTGTAAATGAGCAGCTGTTTGTAAACAAATTCACCATAACAAGCGGAAATATGAAATTATGCCAGTGTTCTGTTTACAGCTTACTGCTGAAAGTTAAAAAAAAAAAAAAAAAATCAGCTGGCTTAAGATGTTCTTGGATAAACAACAGCCAAAATGATAATGCAGTGCATGGACTTTAGTGACTGTTTTGTGGAATCGCTTTCAGAGAAGAGAAAGAGAAATTCATTTAAATGGCAAACTATGACCTATAGTGAATTTACAAAGATACTGTGATTGACTACCTCCCACTAAAAAAAAGACCAAAAAGCTTTAAAAGGCTCAGTAATCACACAGTTTTGTTTTCCCTTTGGATAAGTACTTTGATATCCCTTTGACAACATTCATTCATTCATTCATTTGAATTGGAATTTGCTGGTAACAAATCTAACTATTTTGCTTATTGTTTTTTTATCAGATACTTCTAATGGCTTTCCTGAAGGTCTTGGAGGATGGCAGTCACATGGTTATGATGGAGTGTCCGGATGCTGTCAATACACTCCTGCATGAGTTCTTCCTCTGGGAACCACCGACCCTTCCAGCGCCAAAGAAAGAGTCCAAACCACGTCCAGAGACTGCTAAAGCTCGAACTGATAACACTAAGGCTATATCGGAGCCAGCCAAGGCCCGGCCTGCAACTGCTAAAGAAACCTAATGAAACAGCAGCAGATTCAGATTAAAGTTTAAACACTGATTGTTACAGTGAATCATGGCTGGAGTCAGTTTATCTGAACTGGTCCTGCTGGAGGTGGGACACTGCACGGAGTTCACTGATTCCAGGTCCTGTGCATCAATCAGCTGCAAAGCTGATGGAAAGAAACTCCCTGCATTTAACATACAGCAGGGAAGACATGGTTGTGCCTTTAAGTGTTGTGCTATAATGACGGTACCTGGATAGGAGGATCAAAAATGGAAACAGTCACTTACAGCCTGGAGAGCAATGGTGTGGCCAAGTGGGAAAGGTGATAAACCTGAACAAATCGAACATGTCGGTCTGAATTTGTCCTCCCTGGAAACTGAAGAAGCAAAACAAACATGTGGTTTGTATGAAATATGCTCCTGATTGAGTGCAATATGTAATAAACAGCTGAGACTAGCTGGATAGTCAATTAGCCTTTTATATATGTGGCTGGATTTTTTTCGCACACCTCAAAGGAATTGCAAATCTCACCTGTTGTAAAGGTAAGCATTTTAAAATAACACACAATGCAATGGCATACACAATATACAGTTGTGCTCATAAGTTTACATACCCTGGCAGAATTTGTGTTATTTTATTTTGGCCATGGGGAAAGCAAAAGAATTATCAAAGGATTTGCTAAAGAAGATAGTTGAACTTTAAAAAACAGGAAAAGGATATAAAAAGATATTAAGGGAATTGAGAATGCCAATCAGCAGAGTCCAAACTCTAATTAAGAAGTGGAAAATGAGAGATTCTGTTGAAACCAAGCCACGGTCAGGTAGGCCAACAAAAATTTCAGCCATAACTGCCAGAAAAACGTTTGGGATGCAAAGAAAAACCCACAAATAACTTTAGCTGACATACAGGACTCTGGAAAAAAAAAAGTGGTGTGGTTGTTTCAAGATGCACAATAAAGAGGCTCTTGAAGAAAAATGAAGAAAACCATTACTACGCCAATGCCACAAAGCAGCCCGTTTACAATATGCCAAACAGCCCATGTGTAGCAGTGCATCAGGGAAATACAAAAGTAAATGCCACCCAAACTGTGTCCAAGCTGATACTACACTACAAAGTATCTGAAGACATTCACTGATGTTGCAGTGTAGCCATGTGCCAGTCCTGTAGCATTGTTGAAATTTAATTCCTCACTACAAAACTGACTGAAAGTCACTGACAAACAATGTCTACATTTCCTTTATTACACAGAATTTCTGTCTTTGTTGTGTCATTGAGTCTTTTGTATACACACAAAGTTCAAGAGTTTAGCTTGGAAAAAGTGTTATTGTGCTGTGCATTGGCTGTAATAATGTAATGTTTGAGTCCTTCATAGTTTGTGAACATCTATGTCTTCACAGTGTAGACAACTAAGACTAGGAAGCTATTAAATCCTCTGACTGTATTTTTTTTACTGATAAGTTTAATTTGTGTATAGCTTAACATTCTTGCTGTTAGTGCTGAAATAGTTCAGACATTTGCTGTGTTCTCAAACCCTTCCAGGGTCTCTGACATAAATCAGTCAGATGTTTAGCTTGTACAGTACAGGATGTGGCACAGATTTCACTATTTTCTCTCAATTCAAATGTATTTGACTTTTTTTATGCATAGGATATACTTTTTATACATTTTACTTCAGGTTGGGATAAATATTTTTGAGATTTATAGCAGGAAATTTTGCTTTTGATTGTCCTGAGTGGAAGGAAACTGTCCATTTTGTATCTTGTGTGTCTTAAATTTTATAACTGTTGGCCTTTGACAATGAAAAACATTATTCTAAAATATACACGTGAATTTTCAAAAAAACAATCATCTGTTTTTCTTCTACATTTGAATTAGTTTTGTTTATCATTTTTATTTGGCCATTATGGCTTTGCTGAATGTGAACTGTCTTTTTCAGAAACAGCCTTCTTTACAGATCTATTGTTGCACACACAAACAAGCATAGGAGTTGTCCAACCACAGCATATTAGCACTGTGATTCACTAAGTCCCCCACATATATCCTGCTAGTTAAGGTTTAAGGTGCTGACATCAGGGCGTGTATTTACAAAGCTTCCAAAAGTACAAAGAGTTACCTAATCTGTAGAATTATATTATTTCTCTGAATTTCCTTTCAAATTTAAGACTAAATCCTGGTAAAGGAAAAGACAAAAACAAAAGTAAAGACAAAAATGACTCCAAAAGCATCTCGGCTGTTTCTAAGGTGAGTTTATGAGTAGAAAGGAGGACTTTTAAGAGGATTAAGAGTTTCCTAAGTATAGAGGAAACAGAATATTTGTAGGTTACATTATCCAGTTAAATCATAATCATCCATTTAAGCAAAAGAAGATCCAACCGTCACCAAAGCACAAATTGTGCAAGAGAGCCAATAAAAACAACCGAATGGTCAAAGTTCTCACACTGACACATAAAATGATTGTAAGCAAACAAATAAAACAACTATAAATGTGAATACTGTGCAAATTGGTCTGCATTTTCTAATATGAATAGGCAGGATGAATAACATTCAATTTATTAAACTGAGATGTTCATATATACACCATGCCTTTTAATGAGATTAAATTATATGATTAGGTCTAGTCTTTGCACTTTGCAACTTTCTGCCAAAAAGTGATTTCAGGTGTTTCTATGTGTTTTTATGTCTAATATCTTTGCTTATATTGATAAATACTCTACAGTCTACATATAAAATAAAGAAATTACGTGTTTTCAAGTATCTTTATGACTCCGGGTTATTGTACCTACTGTGTGTTCTACATTAATCAATCCAGACCTTTATATAACTGTTATTTTATATTTGTTGCAATTTCTGCTGCCCTCTTGGCCTGATCTCTCTTGAAAAAGACATTTTTAAAGTCAATGATAATTTTACATTCATAAATAAAGGATATATAAAAGTCACTTTGCCAAAAACTGATTGCAGCTTCTCCCTTGTAATAGAAATGTTCTTTCTAATTTAAAATGGCTTAATATCATTTATGAGAGATATGTTTGAGATAGTCTGTCTGTCTCTCTGTGTTGGCCCTGCGACGGACTGGCGATCTGTCCAGGGTGTACCCTGCCTCTCGCCCTGTGGCAGCTGGGATAGGCTCCAGCCCCCCCGCGACCCTGAATTGGATAAGCGGAAGAGAATGGATGGATGGATGGATGTTTGAGATATGTTTCACAGATTATAGCCCAACAAGTCATTTACAACCGTTTAAATACCGGCAATTACTTTTAGGCAAATATCGGAAATCACTTTTTGGCAGACGATCACTTTTTGGCACAACACCGGCAATCATTTTTTTCCTGTTCCCAGTAGTTCAATTCCTTGGAATTGTTGGTCTGTTTGCTTAAGATTCCGCTTATCAGTTCCACTTGCACTACAGTCAGCTGATTTTAGTCTGTGTGCCGCAGGAGGAAAATAATGGAGCGGTCTACAGCGAGGACATGGACTTTACTTTTATTTTTATTGCACAAAAGGCAAGAACAGAACAGAAACAACTGCATTGTACTTCTAACAGAACTTCTCTGTGTAAGCATCTGCACAGACAGCAGGCGAACACAAAGCTAGCCAAGAACCCAGAGTGATAATAAAGCTGAGTGTATGTAGACCACAGCCCAGCAGCCAGACCCTGAACTTCAACAGGTAACAAAAGCAGTGATGAGCACTCAGGCTGCAGCCTCCATTTACCTGTTCATGTTTCTACAGTAGAATCACTGTGGGGATCACTCTGAAGTCTCTTTAGGCTGGTTTTCATCTTTGCTTTGTGTTCATACCTAAATACTAAGAGAAAGATCATATGTGTGTCCTCATTAGAATAAGGGTTTGTGTTTTTTTGTGGGACTGTAGCCTCAGGTTTATATTGTTAACTGGTAAGACAATGTGTTTTAGGTCAGTTTACCAGAAAGGTGAAAGTAATATCACGAGAAGTGTAACGAATGACTTTCTCTGGCGAGTAATTAAGTAACTGCACTACTTTTAAGAAAAGTAACAAGTAATGTGTAATACACAGTTTTTTTTAATGACCCCAACACTGATCACAACAAAGGGGGGAAATACCTCCAACATGCACAAACATTTGACCACACAGCATGCACAATTCATTTGCACAAATGTAATGTCTTTGATATGCTGCTTAGTGATGGTGGTGACTCGAAGTGGAGACAGTGAGAACCGAATTAGAATCAATAAGAGAATTGATAAGGAATTGAATCGATACATTCTTTTAAATTCCCATCACTACTTAGCAATACCTTCTGATTAAGGTAAAGGTTTCAGTTGCCTGCTCAGAGTTGCTCTGAGATGTTTCTGATTTACAACAAAGCTGGGACTTGTTGCTAGAAGTTTGTGAATACCCCCCTACCCCCCGGGTTGATTGTTAGGGGATACTCAGCCCTAAAACTAATATAAAGAACAAACACACATATAATTTAAACCTCCTGAAATTTTAGCCTGTTTTCAGATCTTAAACATTCTTCTGTTGCAAGAAAGATACAGAGTAAAATGGTCATCAGTTAGTTTTATTGCAAAGGAAAAATAAAATAGTCATGTCTTTTTCATTAACAGTTACACATCACTGTTCACCTAGTCTGCTTCATTAGTATGGTACTGGTGTGGCCTGATGAAAGCTGATATAACAATATATGGCACAACCACATAAGTCAAAAGATGTTGATTCAAATATTGCTCCGTTAATGAGAGAAATATATATCATAATGTTTCCAACAGAGACCCACCCATTCCAAAGCAGATCACAGATATTATTCCTGTGAAATACTTAAAACCTTTCTAACATTGGTGTTCATGTAGTAAGAAGCTTTTTTTTTGCCTTTTAAAGATATGCTTAACAAAGCTGATGACAATAAGAAAATACGATGCATGAATAAAACTCTTATTGTAAGTCTCTTTTAATGAAAATGCAGAGTGTCACATTGAATTTAACTAAATTATTCAAAAATGCTTGACATTGTATGTGAATGAGGATGCTTACTTAATAAGATAAATGAGAGAGAAACTAAATCAACTTAATAAGAACTTAGAGTAGAAGGGAAAAAAACAACTTATCTACTGTATATTTCAAATTTAGTTGTTAGATGCCTTTCACTATACAGTAAATGCAGGAGCTCTAGTTTGATAACAGCAGTTCTGGTAAACTTTGCTCACAGAAATGATCATTTGCATCCAGATAAAATATTTATAACTTAATTTAAATCATACATTTTGGAAATTAACATAAAATATTTGGTCAAATTTTTCAACAAATTCCAACACAAACTACACCTTGTTAAATTTTTTACAATGTTTATACATTCATAAAGAAATTTTTTAAAAAAAGCATTCAACTGAAGCGCTTATTCCCATAAGTAGAAGACACAGCCATAAATGTGCCTTCACCCTCAGACGTCCACATTGACAGTGGGACCATTGCTGGTGTCCTCCAGCGGTGTCTTATCTGTGGGGTTGGACTCCTCTGTCTTCTCATCTTTATCCGCATCAGACACCAGAGGAGTATTCTCTGCTGCTGACTGCTGGTCACTGCTGGTAGTGCTGGTTGGCTCCTCAGCCTTTCCTGCATTTTTCTGCTCTGCTGATTTTGTTTCATTGACTATCTGCACAGAGTCACCTCCAGAGGGCTGCACCGGTTTCACTTCCCCATTTTGAACGGGGAAGGCGGCCTCCACAGCGTCATATAAGAACAGGTATTGCTCCTGTTAGAAACAGAGAGAGATTTGAGAGGAAACAAAACATTGTTTCAATGTTTTAGGTTCTCGTTAGAGTGAATCTTGCTCTGTAGACAGTCTTACACACTTCCCTAAATAAGCACAAATAAGAGCACCAGAAACAAGATTTCCACGAAAACAACGTAAACACTGAACTGATCCTGAGCCAGACAAACACGTTATAGGTGATTCGTGTTACCAAAGACTTCTACTCTTGTCCAAAAACTAGTCATTAGCCACACTATTTTACTGTATTAGGTGACATGTTGCCTCATTAAATCACACATACACTTTCCCACTGATGCAGGAAAACATGGATATGCTGCTGAAAATAGTCAAACTGCACTAATTACTCATGTTTGCTTAATTTACAGTGCCCAGGTGATGTAGAGCAATGTTTACCTCTATTAAAAAAGATTTATATGTTCGGTCCTAAAGGGTATGGAGAAAAAAAAATGGGGATCATCAGGGTGTTGATGGTTTTGATCTTTTCAGTTGATGTGTTCAAAATAACAGGCATAAGTTGTCATTAGCCTTGAACTTTAATTTTTTTCAAAACACTATTATAAAGCAATTCATAGTGAGCTAGAACAAGGAACCGGTGATGTGAAATGTTGATTTCTCGGTACAAACAGCTCTTAGTGTGAAGTGTACATGTCTGGGTTCCTATTTCTTACCAGACTGGAGATAATGCGCTGTCTCTCCTTGCGCAGAGTTTTGACCACCTGGAAAACATCGATCAGCTTCTCGCTGTCAGCGCTGTCCAGCACGTTCCACAGGGCACAGAAAACCCCTGAACAGGACGAGCCATCACTGAGGAGCACACAAACACAACAAGTTACAATAAGGAAAAAGGATTTTTCTCTATTCAGCTGCTAGAACTGACATTCACAATTTACTTTGAACCTAATGTATACTAACACCAAAATATCCTGATTAATTTATTATTTTATGCATATCCATTTATGTATTAGAATGCTGTGGGCCTGTTGAGGACATCACACAAAATAAAATAAACTTTAGAGCGAGATCTGTTTTCATAGAAAACAAAAATATAACTGATTAAAATATTATGATTTCTCTAAAAGAATAAATGATGGAGCTAAATCCATGTGAATAATCAACTACTCCTGATCAGTCAAGAGCTTTAATGTCTCTCATACTCTTAAGTAGGCATTAGGATAGCAGCTTAGCAGATGCATTTTACTGTATACACTTAGTAAGCACATTTTCCATAAGGTGGCTTTTTTTCCATAAGGTGGTTAAGAGTTTTTTTCCATAAGGTGGTTAAGAGTAATCGCACCTTTTATATGATATGTTCACACCCTAACGGAAATCAAATGCATGGTTTCCTTGAAATGAGGTGACGCTACAAACAAGTGAGACCTAATCTGAAGCACATTTTTATCA
The DNA here is from genome assembly GCA_015108495.1 of Heterochromis multidens. Classification (NCBI taxonomy): domain Eukaryota; kingdom Metazoa; phylum Chordata; class Actinopteri; order Cichliformes; family Cichlidae; genus Heterochromis; species Heterochromis multidens. Next base: position 40,242 of record VUQS01011060.1, read on the forward strand.
AGATAATTACCTTAAATTTGCAGTGTAAATGACATTATTTTATTATTTTTTTTAATCTGCTTAATTTTTTTTTTTTTTTAATGGAGCACACTGGTGTCCTAAATGTTCTGTCAATTTTAGTGCTTACACTAAAAAATTTAGCAAAATTTCTATATGCATAGAAATACTGCTACAGGTACTTGATTACTTTATGCTAGGTTTCAAAAGGGCATCCTGCTGTATAGTTTGTGACCTGTACCAAGCTCTTGAAGATCACATCAAAGGAATCACTATTTGTGTCCGCCCTGAAATTTCAGGTGGAGAAGTTGTTTCTTGAAACATATTTTGCTGGTTTGAAAGCTGTGGAAGATGAGTCAGCCTATGCTGCGTACTGTCCCTTCAAGATCTCATCACTGAACAGTGGATTTTTTTTTTTTTCTCTGATGTTTCCTTACTTGCAGTGGACCACCATGGGATTGTTCCTCTGTGATTTGCTGCTGCCACAGTTTTGCTTGATGTCCTTGATCATGTCTGTGAGGTCTTGAGGTTTCTCTGGCAGCTCTCTGTTCGCCCACTTCAGGAACTGGAAATGTTTTATCAAACGACTCTCTTTCCTCTGTGGATAGAAGTGGTGTTTGCTTAAAAATGGTCAGTCTCATCACTGGGTGACACTTTGTGACAGAGGCAGAATAGGTGGATGTTGTATTACCTTGACATAGCGGATCTGCATGCTGCGGCTGATGAAATTCGGCGAGTTGTCTGTGCTCACCACCTCCACCTCAATCTCCCCAAAACTTTTCTTCTCTTCATCCCAGTAAATAGAGTCCTATTAAGCAGAAGATACAAAAGAAAACAAGCATATTTATTGTATACTTCCTAACAATGTACATATACTGTATATCATTATAAGCGTATTATATTTTAGGTACCGTATCTCCTTCACTGCAGTCTGAAAGCATGACAACAGTAGACACTTTCTTCTGGTAAACCATCGACCAGAAGTCAGCCATGGTGTCTGGCAGTGGAGTCTGTGCCACTATGAAGGCACGAGAGCCCCAGTAGCCCTGTGTGGGAAAGAAAACACATCAATCTATTTTTGTACACAGTCCAAACTAAGAAGATGAGACACATTTCTTTACCTGCTACAACAAGAAAGATAACAGGAAGCAGTTTGTCATGCTTTAAGAGCAGCTCATATTTTTGTTAGTTTTACATAGAGACAGGTTCATAAATAGGCTGAAACTTACAGTAATGTGGGAGGCATTGATGTATTTAGTGGAGTCTTCATCCTCCTCATCTGATGACTCTTCCTCCTCCTCATCTTCATCAGGGTCACTATCCTGACTTTGTCCTTCATCCAGCTTCAGGAATACACGGTTGTAGTCATCTGCAGGTTTGATATGAAACAAATGAAAGAGACCAAATGCAAGCTTGCATATGAAAGTGTGCATGTATGTAATCAAAATGTATAGACACACACACACACACACACACACAGACGTGTAATTTGTAGCAGAAACTCACATGGGATGACAGCTGAAGAACGATTCTTCTTCTTGTTTTCTTCTGTGACCCCTGTGTTGAATGTCCTCCAGTTTTTAAAGGTGGGGAGTCTCTGCAAGATGATCGTTTTTTTATTATTAAAACTTTTCAAGTGATAAATTAATGTCTGAAATTTCTTGCATCACATTCATAGTAAAGGATGTGATGGAAAAGGGGGGGTAGAAACACTAATGATGATATTTTTTTCTTCCATGAACACATGTTTTGTGCTACATATGATAAATGTTTTAAGGTGATTTACATTATTTTGTCAGATCTTCCTCAGACACTGTTGTGCTACCACACTAAGTGATTTGTCTGCAGTTTAGTAAAAATCTGTGACTTACTCAGTGACTTAAACATAATCATGTGTTTTTAAAGTTGTGCTTTCAACTCCCCACACTGTTCTTCAGTATTTTACAACTATATGAAAATAATAAGATATACTATACCTCAAACTCCTCCTCCATTAGGGTGGGCTCATTGTCGGAGTTTTTCTCTTTGAGAGTATTCAGTGTGCTGTGCAGCTCAGACAGATTGATCTCTGTCTCTCCAAACTGGTTGTGCTCCAGCAGGGCCTGGTGAATCAGGATATACTGGGCCTATGTGCAGACAAATGTACTAATTTTAATACACAAAAGACAAACCTCTATTGTGCTGCGTAATTTATATCTCAGTTTTCTCTCTCTAACTCATTTATTGGTTTAATGCAGGATAATAAAAAAGTAAAAAGTAAAAAAAAGTAAGCTTTATATGTTGTGCAGTCAGTGTACATACAACTAAATGATTGTGAGGTTTAATATAAAACAACACTGAAACATCCATTTTAAAAAATATTATAGTGATTTCCTTACATAATGGGCAATACTATATGATAGTATAACACACAGAATATATTTGTCGCGAACTTAGGACACATACACACACTCGGAGAAGAAAACAAAAAGCAAGTATTATTTAAAAAGCTGAAAAAGTCTGAAAGTGGCAAAAAAATTTTTTTGAAAAATACAAACATGCAGACTGGGAAACAGGTAGACTCTGGGGACTGAAACAAGGAAGAAAAGGAAAACAGACAATCCATCAAAGAGAAGAACAGGACTGTATATACACACAGAGGGCTGATTGGGAATTACATAAAGGTGGACACAGTTAAATGTAGGTGAAGAAAATGAGGTGGCGGACAGAAAATCACAAAGGAGGGAGAGAAAAACAAGAAGCAAAACTGGAACAAGACACGAGATAATAAAACCAAGTAAAACTGTAAATGACCAGAAGACAACGGTGTACATGTAAAAGCGTCATCAAATTTTATTTCTTTATATTAATAAAAGAGTATAGCTGTTTAAACTGTTTGTTCATCTTTGTCATATATCCATCTATGTATCCATCCATCCATCTGTCATTCTGTCTATCTATAAACATTGTTATAGATATGTTGATTTACTTTCTGTATATTTCCTGAAAACTGGAGTCAAATTCCTTGTATTTACATACTATACTAAACCAATACATTTTTCACTGATTCCTATCTTATACATCCACGCACACACATTCATACACATATACAGTACAGTGTCTTAATCATGATCTATACTGATATTTTACCTCAACTTGGACCATGAGACATCTCTGTCTGCGGAGTCTGACTACATAACCGTAGATGTCCACTCTGGCCTCTGCCTCCAGACCTTCCATCATGGCATCGATGCCAATGTAGGTTCCTGTCCTGCCAACTCCCGCACTACACAACAAAGAATAATCTATGAGTGTGATTAGAGTATTGTGTTATTTAACATTAATCTAATGTACAAAGATGTAGAACTAGAACTTCCCCAATTAAATTCTTTAATCTCAGTTAACAGCTCTGTACACCATGAGGAGCTAATCTGAAGAAGCAGGTGTGGCTACAAAAAGACACCAGACACAAGTTTCTAAGGATGCTGGTCATTAGCAAAAAGAAACTGATCCAGTCAGACTTTGCCCAATTTATATTGCACAAACCATGTATCAGTAAAACACATGCAGTTTAGCATCTAACTACATAGTGTAAACAGTGGCAAAAATTCATACTGCACAGATGCCTATAAAGGCAACTGTAGAGTATAAACCATAAACCGATGAGGTAGTGTAAAGAACAATAATAATAATACAAAGAAAACAATATACAAATGTATTGGCTTGAATAATGGAGGACTGTGAAATGACTAGTAAGGGAAACATACTTTTCAGATAATATTTTAAACTCAGCTGACCTTAGAGTATAACATCTTACATACCTGCAGTGAACAACGATGGGCCCACTAAAGAAATTCTTAAATGCATTGACACGCCGCCTCAGTTTCAGGAGGAGGTGTGGCTCTCCTGGAACACCATGGTCGGGCCAACTCATGAACTGGATGTGGGTCACCTCCCTCTCTGAGTTCTTCTCCCTCTTCTGCAGGTGTTC
>VUQS01011066.1:26623-51729 GCA_015108495.1 Heterochromis multidens
AACCTTTTCTTTTTTTTTTAATTTAAAAAAAAAAAAACCCCCCCCCCCCCCAAAAAAAACCCATATGAATCTGGCACAGTCATTTTATTCTTGTATAGAAAAATATGGTCCTGATTTTAAACTGATTTGCTGACACAAAAACTAAGGAAATTCCATCCATCCATCCATCCATCCATCCATCCATCCATCCATTTGGGGGTAGGATGACTGGTGCATACCCAAGCTGACAAACTATGGAAGTGCAAAAATCTGAATGTTTAAGTGGGTGGCTTTTTAGCCATTGTGACTGACAGGCATCTCCAGCACATTTATCTGAAGCTGAACTGTAAACTGAGACAGATGGAATTACAAAAAGGTGTTTGTGTTCATATTTTTGTATGTGTGAATGTGCTTGTGGTTATGGATGCATCGTATAACTAGTCACTGTAAACTCTATTGCAAGCCAATTTATGTACCTCAGCAATAATACCAATTTATGTACCTGAACAATTGCCCTGTTTGGGTTCTCATTACTGTCCATGTTTGTGTGCGCGAGTGTATATGTAAATGCGCGCATACAAACACACTTTGTGCTTGCTTATATTGCTGTGTGACTGGTGCTGAATTTAGCAAGTCTTACCTTCATGGAAATAGGCCAATTTTCTTTGTGAGGTATCTTGTGACTGCTTTGAAAGAGAAGATGGAGATTCCTTCTAGTTCCAGCTTGGCCAGTAAATGGCGCGTGTCTCCTCCCATCAATCACAGAGCTGCACTAACAGACAGCTGGCTGCCTAATATACACCTCCATTAGGAGTATCTCCTCCTCACTGAAAATCACTGGAATCTCAGTAGATACTGCAAGTATATGGAGCACTTGTCCTGAGGCACATTGGCCTACCTTTCCAGCTGAAGGTGTGAATGAGTGTCAGGCTTTCAGTTAACACACAAACACTGGCAACTAACATCAGTGGCAGCAGCGAATTACATACATAGCTGCCACTGATGGTTGAAGACAAATGAACCCAAAAGCCTGAATTTTTATTTTAATGTCAAAAACTCTAAAGACAAAACTCTAACCTTTAAAACAATTGCTTGCAACAATGCACAATACATTCACTGCAATTTTATTTATCGATGCATGAGACAAAAACAGACTTGTACATCGTTTTACTTTTGTTTTATGTAATTTAATATTTATGTACTTTTAAATTATGTACACTCTGATTTGGCTGGTATCCATATTAAAGGCTAAACTAAACTCTGACATGACATCTTGCTATTTACCTCTTCAGTATAGTGCAATGACTTAGCATTAGAAACGCTAAACCCTCCCCCTTAGTAATATATATATATATATATATTTAGGCTTTTCTTTCTTCTTATTCATTCATTAAAAAAAAAAAAAATTTAATTAATTTTTTTTTTTGATTTGGGGGTTAAATTTGGGCAATAATTATATAGAAGCATACTTTTCATTTCTGCCCAGCAACTATGGATTTTGACAACTGTTATTGCAACTGTCAGTTTCACATTTTGTCATTTGTGAAAATTGTTTGGAAATTGGGAATGCTAAAACTCCATGAACCCGTTAAAAATGAAGTGTTCAGCTGACTTTTATTGTTTCTAGCAAATTCATGTTAACCCTGTAAAGCCTGAACCATGAAATAATTGCCAGACAATTTGAACTGTCTGAAATTGGAGTGTTTATTGAACCTTCTGACAAATAAATAAAAGAAAATAAATATGCATATATGAGTTTTAATTTATATCATTTTTGTGCAATTTATTGCTCACAGTAGCACTTCGTGTGTCTGATTGTATACATCAGGTTTTTCAGGAAAAATAAAAATCACACTGATGAAGTAGAGGACTCAAAAACTCAGGTATCAAATATGATACACTTGGCATTACAGGGTTAAAAAAAGAAGACAGGACGAGCTGGACTTATTAACATTTCTAGCTTACTTTAAACACTCTTAACCACCTTCTAGTGTGTTTGTACTTTTGTTTTCAGCATTATCTCCTTTACAAAATATAAACCACCAAACTCAAAACTCCTAAAGATATAATAGGTAAAATGTCCCCATTAAAGTGCCTAGTGTTAAATATTTTGCTAATTTGTTACTTACACATTATCCATTAGTGTTCAAAATAAACCAAATCTGAATTTGTATTCAATGTAAAGGTGCAGCTCTGGGGAAACAGAATAAAAATTGTATAATGATGTGCACTGTTATTGTGCTATTTATAATGTAACACAACACAAAATGTAAAACATGCTCATAAAGTTCATTTAATATGCTTGTTACCCCAGATAGATACAAGGACATGTTGGATCCACATAACTGGATCGATACTCCCAAGATACTCATTTGATATTAAGCCATCAAAAAAAAAAAAAAAAAAAAATCAGCAATAATGTTTTATGAATGCAATATGTGTGTGTGGGTGCATCTCTTTCAAATGTTTTCAGCAGCTTTGTGTAATATTTGAATTAAAATAGCCCTTTGTCACATGACCCAGACTGCCTTTGTCACATCACTTTAAGAGATAAGTACCACCAAGTAAAGGAATTAAAAGTAGTATTTCTGTAAAAATAGTGGATCATTTTACATAATTCATCATTTAGTACATGAACCGTTTCTATACTGTTGAATATATAAATAAAAGCGTGACTAAAAACAAAACAATAAAGCGCTGCTCATCCTTGTTAGCTACAGTAGCTGCAGTTAATTAAAGACATCCTCAAACCACTGCTTCAATTGGTTTGATTGAGATACCCCTTGTGGTAGAAATTATGTATGTTGAAGATGCTTTCATGCACATCATTTCCACATGTGGAGAATTTCAAACCTTGACAGAGATATTGTGCCTAGTTACAGTTGCTAAGATAGGACTGAAAGGCTGCTCAGTGAGTGAACGGTCAGATACAGAAAGAGAAAGAGATGTATATTGAGTGTCACACCTCAGCCATATCAAACAACCATTATTACTATTTCACATAAAATAAAGACACAGAAAAAGGAAACAAACAGCAATTTCATTGCCGTGCTTATGAAGTGCGCACTTTGTGAGAAGACACAATGAACACTCAGTCAATCAATACTTCCCCTCTCTTCCTGCTGTCTCTCAGTAATATATTGGAAATGGAGTTAGAAAGATTGATTCTGTACACAGCGCTACAGGCCAAAGGAAAATTAAATGAAAATGTAAATGAAGACTGCTGTGTTTGATGTGTTTTTTCCCTCAACTTGTTACCCTTCTTTCAGGCCTTTGCCATAGCCATTTGGTTTTTGGTTAATTCACTATGTGCCTTTATGAATAAATTCACAGAAAGGCAGAAAGACATGAGGTTAAATAGAGGTAGGGGGTCAGATTGAGATTGTTATCATTATTAAACACAAGCAAAGTCAGTCCTGTGCTGCTGCTAGAAAGAGAGCACAAGTAGCAGCCATCGATTTAGGAGAGGAGGATATGGCTGACAGCACAAAAGAGGAGGAAAAACTTCACAGAAAGGTCAGAAAGCTATTTCAGAAACTGAAAAAAAGAAAAATAAACATGGATCTGCCACACAAACTTGCACAGGAACACAAACATCTACATAGACACAAAAGAAAACAAACACAATCACCTTGCCTCAGGGTTAAGGGAAACTGTTCTTCACCTCTATACAGCCACTCCAGTTGTCAGAAATGGCTTTGAGCTAGTAATGAAAAACTTTAAATCCAAGGAACCTGTTTGGAGTGGTTAAATGTCTGATCCATACGGACTGTGTACGATTTTATTTTTAGTGAAAATGCTAAATGTTCGTGCTCATTCGGTTTGTATCCATGCTGTTGATATGACAAAATAAAAGGTCTTAGTTCTACTGTATCACACATATGAGGATGCTGTTATCAGGGAAATAAAAGTAAAATTACATTTCACAGTTATCCATGTCCCCAGATCCTCCACAATGGCCCCGGTTATTATCAGTTAATACAGGCTCCTGAAAGTCATTTCTGTGATTAAAATGTCATTTTATTTTTAAAACTGTATTGTGTAATAAGAGAAAATAATATTTCTGGTTTTTGCTTATAAAACTGGATTTTAAAAAAATGTAGAATAACCACAAGCGTTTAACAGGTTTGTGCTGAACTTTGAGCCAGCTGCTGACATCACCATGCCAACATGCTCACAGTGTCAGTGCTAACATGTTGGTGTTTAGTAATTAATCAGCTGTAAACACCACATTAAATCCATTTGATTCCATGTACTACTTGCCTAGAAATTTCTGCTAAAACCACAACCGATAGCCCAACATTACCCTCTCTTGAGTCACATCACCAGCATGGTTGAAAATTTATAGCTGGGATATTGTAAGTATTGGAACTGCACTTCAGAAGACACAAAATGTCATGCTACCCATGGAATCTGTAGCAGAAAATCTCTATTCTGATACAGATGACATTTTGAAAGTAACCTTCTCAACCCTTTCCAATTCATGCTTCTTATTTCAGGCTGAGACAGTTTCATTTGGTTTAGCACATTAACATTTTACAGGTAGATTGACTCTGACTAATCCTCATCATATGGTCTGTGGCAGGTCTTCTGCAAGCATCTCCACATCCTGTTCTACAAGAAGTGAGATCTACGGATGACAGTCTGTTATAATACCTCATATGAAGGTGTTGTTTGTCTAGATTAAAACCTCTCAGTATTGTATTGTAAGAATCCCTTCTTCCATTTAAAACCTGTATAATCCCTGGAGGAAGGTGACAGGCCTATAATGGCGGAGCACAGATCCCCAGCATTGATGTATACAATAGTGTTAACCTCACATATCTCTATTAGTGTGCCCACTGACACAGGCATTACAATCCCCCATGGGAAGTCAACTAAGATAAACAGTGGAGGGTAGCAGACCCGACGCTCATGCTTCAAATATAGCCACTCATTTTTCAAAGCACAGCAGGTGGCGATACTTCAAATGTGATAGGGCATCTGTCTAGTTTTGACTTAGTTGCATTTAATCTCGTGGTTATTCCGCAGAAACATGCTGCATAACAAAAACGAGAAAACAAAAACAACAACAACAAAAAAAAAGCATATTGCCAGAGAGCACTGCATGCTATAAAATGTGCATCAAGTGCATCTGTCAAAGAGAGGGAGAGTGTATCTGATGATTTTTGGAGTCTGTAGGGATGCATAAAGACTTTGATATGCAGCCGTGACACACATTAGTTATGTGTGCACATATTTGCATGTGTTATGTGTCTGTGTGCGTTTGTGTGATTGTGGTGGCTGTGTGGGTGATGGTGCCTTTGACTGTGACACAAACCTGTGCATCTGTGTGGGGGCCTTGAGTGTTGGAAAATTGGCCTAACATCTGTGAGGATGTAAGACAACTTTTATCCATGGCGGGGACATGGAGGAGATCATAAAAGCCCAGAGGGAGGCTGAGGGTTTCTGGTTGAGTCCAGACCTCCTGCTGGGGGGGACCAATGAAGGAAAGGGGGGGAGGATAAGAGAGAAGTTGGGGACTCTTTTTGTAGGGCTGTGGGCCACCAATGAGCAGGGTGGAGCAGAGGGAAACAGGGATATGGCTTTTCCTAACATAGAAATACTTCCCTCCCTCATATGCCAGCCTCTCTCTCACTCTGATTTCCTCTGGCTTATCCACAGTATTTCAGGCAAGAAAAAGGGGGTGTTTGCGTGTGTGTTGGAGCCGGGAAGGAGATGGGTTCTGCCTTATTTGCTAATATGATCCAGCCCAACAGAAGGCAAATCACATTCTGTGGGGGTGTCTGTCCTGTTCCCATTGCAGAATTTTTTTCACTTTGTGCCACTCGACAATAAATCACGCCACCCCCCTTCCTCCCGGAAGGTTTGGACATGCCACCACTGGCAACTAAAACAAGCACTTCACTCATTCTGATTTATTCCTCCCATTGCAAGGAGGAGAAGAGGAGGTGCTAACAGGGTCCCAGGGAATGGTGAGCAGAAGGAGCTTGCTTGCTTTCATGTGCGCCTGTGTATGTGATCATGGATGCCTCCTTAAATTGTGTATAAATGAGAAGAGGGAATGATAAAAGGAGGACAAATGGACAGTTATGCTATTCTAAGTTTAGACCACCCTGATATCTTTTTTTACTGCCCCACAAGACACCTGCTATTTAAGTTTGGCATACAAGTTTTAAGTCTGGCTCTGTGCTGAACTCACCCTGGCACCTGTGGAGACTGGAACAAGACCACCTCCAAACACAGAATTAAGAGCCACACACGCCAGCATGAGTGCACATGCATGTACACACAGAAACACACACACGCCAGCACTGAAATGGGCATGACTGAGTTGATATGTCTGAGAAAAGGCTTCCTCCAGATACCAAATTAATCAGCAGGCTGGAAGATGCAAATGACTGGCCTACATGGAACCAGCAGCACGAAGCCAGAACCCACACAGCACCATGGACAGATGGCCTGCAGGACCACACCAGCACTCACATAGCTACCTCTGTGCCATCCCTCTCATCAACACCTCATTCTATGTCAGTCTTCTTGTTGTTAAATCTGCGGGTCCAATTTACGTTCTATTTCTTCTCTTCTGATACATTTGTCCATCTTTCTGTCTGTCTTTCCTCTTTCTGTCTCTAATTAAATGTACCCGAGTTTAGGTCTTCGAGGTAGAACTGCAAACACAAACACTGGCATGAAAACAAAAATGATTCTATCCACTAGGACAGCAAGATTTTTAGTTCATATGAGGTGATGTCAAGCTAAGTAGATTGTATTCCTTTTCTTGCCATTTCTGACTCAAGCAGGCTGCAGGAGAGCTAGCACAGTGCAGAAGGCAGAGAGCAGAGTCTCTGACCTATTTAGGAAACTGGCAAGAGAGCAGCCAGGGAACATCAAAATACTTCAAAGGCTCCTTTTGAATCCATCGTTACGCCCAACTTAGTGTGAGCGCGTGCATGCACGCACACACCAACACACACACACGCGAGCACGTACAAATACATCACCTCCGTGCACACGCAAACTTCATCAGCTTTCTCATACACATGGTAACACATACACACAGCATCCCCGATATATTCTGTCTGAGCTGTTCGTTTGAACTGTGTCCCACATTGCTAAGTACGGAGAAGTCTGAGAAATCACATTAAACGGTGGGTCTGCCACCAGCATCATGACTCACTGTACCTTGGAAATTCTGGCCCAGACCTAGCCGTATAGAATCTATAGCATCCCTCTGCCACTCACACGCTATATTTACTTTAACTTTACTTATTTAAATGCTGAAAAATGCTATTAAGACAACTCACATAACAACTAATCTTAAACTGCTTGTGGTATTGATAACAAAATTAATTTAAAAAAAAATGGGGAATTTAATTGTTTTTCACATTTTGGTAAGTGAAAAGCCCCTAACACTCTAATAGAGTACACCGAATTCAGAACATTTAAACAGGTTTCTTGCCACTGCACAGCACGTAAAAGCCAAAGCAGGTTTCAGGACCACGGACAGCTCCTGTGTCGTGTCAGCTGGTCAGGACCTTGGACAGCATCGTGAAGCAAGTCTGCTCTCAAAAGCAGAAACTACAGCCTTGGAAAGCTGCAGTAGCCTGTTGTATGTGTGTGTGAATCCCTAGCACAGAAGAGTTTTTATAGCTTTGAATTAAAAAAGCTGAATGCTTTTGTAACCCCCCTCCCCAAACTTTGACTTTGGACACTTTAACCTTAGATCGCAGATCGATAGAAATGAGATGGGATTGAGCTGATGTCAAATAGAAAGACTGAGATAAAAGGGGACTGGAAGAAGTGTTTGAGCATTTTTCCTCTTAGGAATGTGTTTGGGTGCACTGTTTTGTCTAAGGGGCACACTTCCATGAGTTTATTTGTGTTGGTTTAGAAGGAAGGGGTGTGTGTGTGTGTTTGGGGGGCCATGCGCAATTAATAGCACATATGAGAAATTTCTTGAGGTCTCAATACGATTCATTATCTGTGAATGTGTCAGGTGGCTTGAATGATGTTATGTTTATTCAGTGGTTAAGTCAGTGTATCTGAGTGTGGAAGAGAAAACAAAGGATTGCACAGAAAGAAAGACACACATGTCTTGGGTCATGATTTTGTGCCAGTATACATGTGTGCACTGCATTTTACCAGGGGGCATTTCTTTATGCACAGTCCCCCCGCCTTAGAGCGTTAAATAAATGATAGACAGAGCAGAAAGCAATAGCTGGCCTTTTAGTTTGAAAATATCAGTAAAGAAACAGTGCTACTTACTGGTCATGTAGAATGCAAGTGGACCAGGATAAAGTCTATATTTGTCTAAGGGTCTGCCTGTGTATGTTTGGGCAAAACAAGAAGAATCACAGGAAAACAAAACAGCACATTAAAGTATATTTGCATTTGCTTGTGTCTAAGGAGTGTTTGTTTGTGTCACAGCTTTGTTTAGTGGTAACTGGAGCAAGTCCAAATGGACCCCATAGTTGTTAGGGAGAATGTTGCTACATCCCACTGAGAAGGATCTGGGACAAATGATAGATAGCCTTGGGCAAAGGAACTGAGGGGTGACTCTGGGAAACATAGAGGATAAGTGCATACTCTGGGGTGAGTGGCTGGGGTCATGAATGTATCCAGGACACTGGAAATAAAGGATTGTGTTTGGCATGGTATATATGGCACTATTTGATCTAGTGAGGACAAATTCTCAACAAAAACAGGAGGAATTTTTAGGCCATATACTTATTTAATAATTAAAAACAAACAAACAAACAAAAAACAGCCTATATATCACACATGCATAAATTATGGAAAAGAAAGTGTGACTTCATAGATTTATACCTCTAATATCAAGTGAATATAATAACTATATCCACACAGGACTCATAACTTGCATAACAGATATGTGTCCCTGTGGATCTATTTTTTTAAGCTTCTCCGTAATGCTGTTATTTACTTTGAGTATTAGAAACAGTTATCAAACAACAGTCAGTCTTGAAACATACGTCAACAAAAGTTACAGTGTGAGTATAAATACAGCAGATTAACTATAGAGTTAAGCTTTTTTTGTTTTATTTGGGCTACAATTTCATACTCTGCTTGATCAGTTAATATTCTTAGGTACCTGTATATGGTTAGTTTTTAAAAAAATTGAATAATTATGTGATAGTGTTTATGTGTGTGAGTCAATGTGTGCTTGTGCTTATTTTGACCAGAGGTATTGAAAATTGATGTTCATCATTAAAATGAATACAGTCTATTCACCTGAATTACTTTAAAGCTTATACTGCTAAGTGCATTATTGTTGTTAACATTATTATTATTATTATTATTATTATTATTATTATTATTATTATGTAAAAGAAGAAGAAGAAGAAGACATCTCTGTGCTGGTGGGTGGGTGGAAGCTAGGGATTACATGTTGAGGGAGAATCTCATAAAAATCACTATCACTACTACAAATCACTGTCAGGAGACAGGTTCAATTTTGCTTTCAGCATTATGAAATCATTGCAGATCTATTCAAATTTGACCATTTATTCTATTTCTTAATTATTTTACTGTATTCAGTAACAAGCACTTACGACACATTATGCCCCTAGTTTTGATGCATGATTGTTAAGGTATTGAGGCAATCTGGGCAGGGAACGTGCACAACAATAAAATACTGACTTGTACACATAAATAATCATCAACCTTGTAGCCCATGTTTAATATACTTTAATCGTCCGTGCCAAACACTGAAAAAAAAATTCTGTAAAAGTACAGTACAGTGCACCATTTTAAAATTAAGGCATTTTTCCATATGAATTTTTTATGGATATTTTTCTACTTTTTTTTTTTTTTTTTATTGTTATTTTTTTTTTTACAGTGTAGAAACTGTTAAAAGCACGTTAGTGAACAACACCTTTGCACAGGGTTATATGCTCTTTCATCATGTTCAGAATAGGCACTATAGCTTAATCTCTGTTAGTCCAGTATAACCCTTTGTACTTCTGTAAAAATCAATAGCAGAAAATGCACTTCAGTCATTGCCTCTATCTGGCAAACATATGCTAAAAACATAGGATCTATACATATGTGAATTTAAATAAATGTACTCCCACCATTTATTTAGTAGGGACAAATGACATTAGGGGTGTGAACTGCAAACACCCCATGGGGAAGTTGGAAAGCACTAATACAAATTAATGTTGGCTTTGAACTCTCATGAGATATGATAACAACAGCAAAAATATAGATGCCATCATCAACAACATCAACAATAAGGCCTACACTATGAGCCACTGTGGTTCTATAAGGCAACACCTAGATATAATTGTGTGAACACAAAGCAAGACTATGTTACTATAGGTATTATTATAAGTACTTGGATAAAATTTGATTGATAAATAACTTAAAAGTGTAATACTACAGTTTGTTACATTATGTTTTTGCTTGACTGAATTCAGTTAACCCACAAGAGATTTTAATGACTTCTGGAAACTGAGGTATTGAAAAGACAACAAAGCTGATAGTATTGGCAGATCAAAGGAGACAGTCCATATCATGAAGTGGTAGTGAAAAGGGCAGCACTGTCTCTTCAAGTCTCTTTCAAATCAATTTGTTGATGGATAACATGTCTTTTGTGAAATGGACTGGCCTGCTTGTCTCACACTTAAAGAAATTGCTTTTGAATAGCAAAATGGAAGTTTTTGAGCCATCATCATAGATCCTTTAGACTCTGTCATTTGTAACCTTGTGGCGTGGTTGCAGAGTAGACTTGGTGCAATAAGAGGTTGAACCTTCAACAAATCTCAAAATAAATGAACTCCCTTTGGATTTCCCCAAAAAGCTAAAGTGCAAGCTTTGATGAACCTACATGCTTTGCCATTAGCCACTGTTTTTCCAGCTTTCTTAAGATACAAAGAGCCACACAAACACACACTTTGTCTCTTCACACCCAGAGCTGCCACAGCTGGCTGATGGGATAAGGGCAGACACAGGTAGGCCAGTTAGGCTCTGTGCCACAGCTCCCGGCTCCAGGGCAGTAGTGTGTCTCTCAACATGGAAGACAGGGAAGCAGACAGGAGCAAGAGCCACAGCTACTATATCCCTGGGCTGTGTGGCATCGCAATCACTGCCACAACCCTGACATAAGCCCCGGCCAAAGATGATGGCTTTGTGCCCTTGCTCCAGACCTCTGCCTAAGTTATTCACTCCAGCCGAACACTTTCAGAGCCTGCTTCAATTATGGCATGAGGCCCTGTACTTAACACTTACACAAAAACACCTTCTACCCCGAGAATAAGACACCGCATCCTGGATGAAGAAAAACACCTACTGCAATGTTGTGCTGGGTTTTAAGGAGTGAGTGAGATGAATGAGAAACACTAAAAATTAAATGCAGCTGGATGCAGGTTTTCCCGCCTTGGGCTTCAAGTCTGTCATCGGGCCTCCATCCCCTTGTTCCAGACACTCACCGTCAATGTATCAGGCAGACCCCAGCCTCGAGGGTACAGACCCTCTGCATGCATACTGACGAACCCATAAACAGGCCATTTATTCCCATGACATACTACACACTCATGTCTGACAGGATGTGGGCAGATTGCTCTAACAATATATCCTTTAGACCATCTTTGAGAAATGTGTATACTTCCACAGCCCACGCACTGTTAAAAAACCATCCTGCTATTTTAGCTATGTACAGTGCATAACAGAAATATATTCGCTGCTTTCCCCCCTGTCTGTGTTGGATATGGTGCACTTATCTTCTGTGTGCCAACATTTTAGAGGGAAAAAAAATATTGCCTTTGGCTCCTTCGTGACACAATTTCCCATTTCTGTGAAAGCTGACCACTGGCACACGCAGGTAAAGTGCAATAGTAATCACATATAAAATAAGCAATGCATTGGGTTTACTGGCTTGATTTATTTTTTCACATACACGATTTGCATTTAACTTTAGCATGTGTGTGTGTATTGAGGGAATAAAAAGACTGGATACAAAATAAAAATAAAAAAGGTAAAATGTAAAAAAAACCCAAAACAACGGGGGAAAGAAAGACAAATACTGGATGAGGGATGAGTGAGAGAAAGCAGTTACACTGAGTCCAAGAATAAGGGGGAAAGAACGTCAGCTGATTGAGTGGAAGCTGAACTGGGAGAAACAGTGAGCTCTGTGTGCTAGAGAGCAGCTCTGCTACTGACAGAAGAGAAGAGTCAGCCAGCATGTGCATCATACACACACACAAACACACACAATTGGAAAACACATTGAATGGGGTCCTCATAGCCAATGTTTCCTCCTTTGCTTTAGTCTCCTTGAACTGTCACTATGCTTACACTGAACCACGAGACACTGCTGAGGAAATGACACTAGTTATCCCTAGCAATACCCGCTAGAGAGCTGTGTGGGTCTGTGTGTCTTAGAGTGATTTTGTAACTAGGTCAGACAATTGGAAAAGACATAGACCCAGCATGCTGCTGCTGATAACGTCCTCTGTATGGCCCACAGAGGAGATCACATTCATTCATCTCATCTCTCATCATTAATAACCTGTTTGTTTTCCATATGACAAGATTCCATATGACCAATAGACGTTCCTGAAAAAGTAAAGGAGAACTAATGAGAAAGTTCAGTTTTGTTCATATAATGGCCCAGTGTTAATACAATGATACTCTTAGTGTGAGGTAAGGCGCCTCGGGCAAGGTTCCTATTAGCAAATGCCTGCAGCAAAAAAAGAGAGCCAAGTGTAGAAATGAAGAGCTGAATGACAGGGGAGTATGTATTAGTATTAACATAGTTTCTGCTTAGACTACAACATATACAAGTGTTGTTGAGTGAGTATCCATGCATTGTTCTCAATAAAAAAAATAGTATGGAGGGAAGATGGTAAAACAAATTCAACCCCTTCCCTATGAGGTGTTACAGTATTGACCATTCTACTCAACCAGCAGCCTGCCCTTAGAAATAAATTCATGTTTTGTACAGCCACAATCTTGCAACATATACACTCACTGGCAACTTTGTTAGGTACACCTGTTCAATATTTGTTAATGCAAATATCAGCTAATCATAAGTTGACAATTCAGTGCATTTATGCATGTAGACATGGTCAAGACGACCTGCTGAAGTTCAAACTGAACATCAGAATGAGGAAGAAAAGCGATTTAAGTGACTATGAATGTGGCATGGTTGTTAGTACCAGAGGGGCTAGTCTGAGTATTTCAGAAGCTCCTGATATACTGGGATTTTCATGCACCACCACCACCATCTCTAGGGTTTACAGAGAATAGTCCAAAAAAGAGGAAATATCCAGTGAGTGGCAGTTCTCTGGGTGAAAATGCCTTGTTTATGCCAGAGGTCAGAAAAGAATGGGTGATAGGAAGGCAGCAGTAACTCAAATAACCACTCCAACCTGTAACCTTGTTCAGAATAGCATCTGTGGATGCACATGTCGGACCCTGAAGCACATAGGCTACAGCAGCAGAAGACCACACTGAGTGCCACTCCTGTCAGCTAACAACGGTAAACTGAGGCTACATGGGCTCACCAAAATCGGACAAAAGAAGAATGGAAAAATGTTGCCTGGTCTCATGAGTCTTGATTTCTGCTGCAACATGTGGATGGTAGGGACAGAATTTGGTGTAAACAACATGAAAGCATGGAGCCATCCTGCCTTGTATCAATGGTCCAGGCTGGTGGTGATGCTGTAATGGTGTGTGGGCTATTTTCTTGGCACACTTTGGGCCCCTTAGTACAAACTGAATATTGTTTTAAACACCACAGCTTACCTGAATATTATTGCTGACCATGTTCATTCCTTTATGACCACAGTGTACCCATCTTCTGATGGCTGCTTCCAGCAGGATAATGCACTATGCCTCAAAACACAAATCATCTCAAACTGGTTTCTTAAGGCTATTTGAGCACAGTGAGTTGACTGTTCTCAAATAGCCTCCATAGTCACCAGATTTCAATTCAACAGAGCACCTTTGGGATGTGATGGAATGGGAGAGTCACATCACGGATGTGAAGCCAACAAATCTGCAGCAACTGTGTGATGCTGTCATATCAATATGGACCAAAATTTCTGACAAATGTTTCCAGCACCTTGTTGAATGCAGAATTAAGGCAGTTCTGAAGGCAAAATGAAGTCCAACAAAGTACTACAAAGGTGTGCCTAATAAAGTATCCTGTTACTTTATTTGACAGAATGTATTGTACCTTTGTCCTGAAATATTGCAATTGTTGCAAAACACCATCGTATCAGCACCAGCGAGCACTGGTGGTTGATTGAAGGATAATAGTGAGTTATAATATATTGTGTCAATATGAGTTTCACTTTGCACCTTGTACTGAAAAGACAAACCTACCTGAATTGTCAGGTTATGTAATTGGTCTCATTGTGATGAAATGATGAGTGTGTTGAAAGTTATTACTGAATGTTGAGTAAAATGAAATGTATTGTAATCATCTCTGACTGAACCAAAAAACCTGAAAGAATGACAATGGAGTCTCTGTCAAAAGCATGAAATATGGGTGCTTACAATTCATATGAAATTATAGAGTTAGAGAATAACCTTTTATTTCAAACACGTACTGCATTCTTTGAAATTTAAATGGCCCAAAAAAAAAAAAAAAAAAATTCAACAAAATGCTGTTTAATCATACTTTAACAAAATGGCACACTTGGCATTAACATCTCATTTGCTGTGCGTATTGCCTATATCAAGACACCTCCTTCATTTTTTAAAATGGATTTGGTAAATAGATTCTCATGTTAATCTCATGGGACTTTTTTCAATATGTTATCAACATTATTTTCACGCTAAATGCTACTTCTTTAACATTGTTACTGATTAACTACAATCTCTACATGCATATATTATACACTACTAAATGTAAATGCATAAATAGCTGTCTAAAACACAGATGGTTGTTGAAACCTTATCCTCTACCAGTGTGTATTGATTAGAGCCAGTCTGCCTGGCTTGTCAATGGGTAATTTCATTACATGAGAAATAAAAATGAATCAATCAATTAAGAGCTATAATTTGACAACCACTAACCTGATGCACCACAGAGCCCAATTAAATTAATCAACCACCACCCACTGATCAATCCAAATGGACAAAGCTGTATTTTCGGCACTTCAGCATACACAGATGCCCACAGACAGCTATAAAACTCAGCTAGGCTCATTATCACAGGACACTAAGAATGAATTGAACAACAGTAGATTCTGTAAGTTTTTAGTACTTATTTACTTGCCTTATTGTTGATGTTATATGGGCAATGGAAGGAAAAACACTTGATCCACCGCACACAGGCTAATATTTTACCATTGTAGCATTTCTGGAGGTGTCATTATTTTGTCCTACAAATGAACAATATTACTAAAAATCACACTGAGAAAACCGATTCAACTTGTGGAGGCCTGTCTCCTTCACCTTTCCTGTCCTTTTCCATTTTTTTTTTAACTGCCCCAATGATCAATTAAATATTACCATCAACCTCTTGACCCCAGAGACACAGCACAACTCTTTCTCTCTTCCAGCTCCACCATCACACACACACACACACACACACACACACACACATACATCCCGCTGTGCCACAATCAGTCTGCACCACCTACTGGAGCAAAAAGACAGAAAGACAAGATGTCACTCAACCCTGACCTCATACCCAGGGGGGCAAGCAGGTTCATAACTGTTGTCAGGGCAACACTGCAGGGTGTCTTTCAGGTGTCACTGGAGATGGAAAAGGTAACCCCCCACCCAAATCACTGCAACACTGAATATGGATTGTTCCATGTGGTTACGCTCCTACTGCTTGTGGTGCCCTCTTTTTACCATTTATGCTTGAGTGACAGAAACAGGTAGTTCATTGGCGAGGCGCTGGTGAGGCGATCGACAGCCTCTCCTACTTTGGGAATGTCTGCTCCTTCTCCTCCAATAACTTTAATCAGCTTCATGACGACAAGAAGCAGAGAGTCGAAGACTCAAAGTCAGCAGGCCCATGGACTTCTTGTGGTAAGACGACTGTCCTGCTAAAGCCTCTCCTTTCTCTCCTTTGTATATTGAAAGTTATTTCATATGCATCTGCCTGCCTCTCAGTGAGCCAGCCTGCAAGACAGACAGCTTGGAGAATGAGGGCTGATAAACGCCCCATTAGACAGGTAATTGCCAGAGTATTCTTTAAATCTTAATTACATTACACGTCAGCAGTGTTGCCATCCTGTGATAAAGAGACAGATGTTCAACACATTATTTTTACTGTTTTGTGTCTTCATAAAATAACTGTATATGCATATTCATACGCCAAGCACTTGACAACATATAACATATAGTATTGCCCTCCTTTTCCTTTTTAAATAACTTCAATTCTTCATGCCATGGATAACACAAGATCTTAGAAACTGACTGTGAGATACTGGTTTATGTTAAAATGAATGCATTATATCATTTCTGTAGATCTGACGGCTGCACGATCATGCTGCATGTCTATTGCAACTCAGCTGTGTTCTTTTGGATTCAGATTTGAAAAGTGAAGAGACAGTTCACCACTGCACCACAATCAGCAAATATTGAGTCAAGACAGGCTGGGTCCATGGAGTCTTGCTGGCCATTGTGAACTCAAACCCAAAGCCTTTGTGGGCCTTAGAAGAAACCAAGATTCATCCGCAGTATTCCTTTCCTCTAGTTTTTTGGGCCTTTGCTGAATGGAACATCAAATTTCTGTTCTTTTAGAATAGCAAGACAGCCCGGAGGCAAGACAGACAAGCACAACCATTTTGGGGACAGGTGATAATTAAGAGGCAGGGCAGAGGCAATGGTGAACTTGGGACATCTCCGAGGGCCAGGCAAAAGGCATTTGCTGAAGCCGTAAGTCTTCTTCGAGCAAGCGGATGGTGGTTGAGGTGGACCCTCAGAGGCAAGCAAACAGGATACTAGAAGGCTGTGCTGGATGGGGGAGAGAAAACTAAAACAATTGGCAGGGCAGACAGATGTTTCTTGGACTAAAGGTTAACTTTAACAGCTGTATCTAAAGGTCCAACTTGGGACAGGCATTGCAAATTAACTTTTGGCTATAACTGCTGTGGTGTGTGGCATGGTTCAGGATCCACATTTGTCCCCATACAATTAAACAATAAACAACTCTTGAGCAGGTTTGGAGTTGGGAGGGAGGTTTGGAGGGAGTAACTGGACATGATCTTGGAAGACAAACTCTGGCCAGGACATCAGCTGACTCAGGGCTAGAGTAGTTGTGTCAACTGACTTGTAGTCAGATTCAGGGATAGAGGAAATATCTGCTGAGTCAAGAACCATCTCTGTAACAGAGGGCATGTTAGCTGTTTCTGACTCAAAGATAGGGGAGAAAGTCTGCTGACACAGGAACAGGGATGATGCTGGCAACATAGGAGTCCAGGGAGGGAAAAATGTCAACTGACTCAGAATAGGGAGTCAGTACAATTAGCAGTGACTAGGAGCATGTAAAGCAGCAGCTGATTCAGAAACAGTATTTGTGGTAGTCATAAGAGAACTCACAAACATGAGGACAGTCTTTATGTTAGTCAACCATGAAAGGAGTTTAGGCTTATTGTTTTGTTTTTCTTTTTTTTTTGGGGGGGGGGCTCAGAAAGGTATTAACACGTAATTATCAATTAATTTTCTTTTCTTAATTAAGAAAGTAATTTTAATTTCTTAATTCTTTTCTCAGTTTTCTTCTGGCTTATTGTTTACTGACCAGGGAACAGGCTCAGAAAACACCCTTTGACTGAGGAGATATGTCAGTAGACCCCACAAGAGACAAACACATATTATTTGTCAACTGTTGTAACCTGTGTGTGCATTCACTAAATTAATAGTCTAATCATTTATATAGTTTTATTATTTATTCCATAGTAAACAAGTACTAGCACACCAAGGATAGCCAATGTTGGGCTAGTCATTTAATTTTTTTTTACAGTCAATAAACTGCTCCTGATGGCTGTGATAATCAATCCAGCAACAGTTTCGAAGAACCAAAACATCCAGGATCAGGCCAAATTGTCAACAATTTAATCCGACTAAAACGTTAATCCAGATACGGAGCACAAGCCCCGGGGCTCTGTGGGATCCCATCTGTTGCAGGACTTCTTGTTCAGACATTTCTATGATGGTGATGTGCGCTGCATAAGAATAGAAACATCTGAAGTATATAAGACATTTGCACAGTATTTCAGGGGGGGATAAAGTCACTTAAAGAACTGGCAAAATGAGATATCTATCTACCAAATAGAAGCCTACAACAGCACATTATAACTCCAAACTTTGCAAAATTATTTATAACCATTTAGCTGATGACACTGCAGCTTACGGCTGCAATGTCTTCAGCTAAATTGTTGCAGTAGCCATTTGCAATAAAGGGACAAATGACCCAACAAATCACATCTTTTTACCATTTTGTTTTGCTGAAGGAATAAATGCAGTTTTGAGCAAGAAAAGAACAGCTACATGCCCTTTTTATGCCTGACAGGTTCTCCATTTTCAGTAGCCCTCCATAACACATATTGAGTGCTAATGAATAAACTCCAATCCATGCACTGGTTCCCTCGCTGTAATTTACTATTGTTATAATGGCTGAAATAGCCATTCTGGCAAAGAAACAAAGTAGCACAGAGCAGCCAAATTCCATACAGGAGTATAAAAGGGTCAAAGGTTTATCAGGCTTTCAACAATCTTGCTCTGTAGATGAAGCTAAACTAATGACTGGGTAATAAGTGTCTCCTGGGACTCTAGCACACATACAGACAGGCAGATGAGTACAGATTTACTGTACAGATAGTTTTAAAAACAAGACCAAATGCAGGAGGAATGGAATGAGACTTGCAAAACTTTGAGTTGATCTAACGTGACAGACCAACGCTTTTCATTTTCGTCATTCAGCTCTCAGTCATTTCCTGAAATTAGTGAACTGAATAGAATCAAGTGAAAGGCGGCTCGTGAAAATGGAATGCTGTGAATGTGTGAATAGTGGCTGCTTTGTTTTGGAGTGTATACCTTACACATGAGAGCACCCTGAGCAATGAAGGTGTAATGCAGTGAAGCTCATCTTCATTTTGACAGCTTCCCCTCCGGTGGTAATGACATTAAGTGATGTGGGTAAATCTAGCGTGTCTCTATTTCCTGGTCTCTACGAGGAGAATCTCCCTGATTGGCCTCACAGTGTAAGAAAAATCTTTAAAGTTTATTGATGCAGCTAGCTGATGGCAAAATTGATTGAAATGGATTGAACTAATGCAAACACTGAACAATAACAAACTACTCAGTTTTCAACTCCAGGGGCCAAAAAGATTGGCATTCTTTCCAAAGTCCACATATCAGGATAGAAGACAGACCCAAAGGACATTTGCCTAGTCAACTTTGGATTCCTCCTGTCATTTACCTAATCCTGATGTTCACACTCCAGTGGTGTGAATTGAGGGACAAGGAGAAGGGTGATGAGAGGATGAGAGACAGAGAGAGACCAGGGTTGTGATGGCTGTCTGTAGATGGTCCCAGGAGTGTGAGAAGGGTTGGGCCTGGCTGGACCAGGCTGGCCAGAAGCTAGAGCATGCCTGACAAGCCGCATCGGAGCCACTGACACATCTCTGAGTCTGAGCACTGACTCAAGTGGACACTACAGGACGCAACACAGCTAGAATCTCAAACACAGTCAAAGAGGCAGGGCCATTTGAATGACACTAACATATCATGGCAAGATGAAAAAAAAATAAAAAAACAACCTTTTTTTATATAAACCAGTTTTTTCTTTTTTTTTTTATGGAAAATGAACACAATCATATTTAATTACACAGATCGTTTAATTAAGCCGTTAAATTAAACAAGATCCATAAACCAAACCGACACAGTAACACTGACATGTAGGTGGGAAATTAAATATAAAACATAATTTTAGATATTTGTTTTTTCTTGCCAACTTAAAGTCTGAACGTCTTCAGTGAAATGCAGTCTAGTTTTCAACATTTCAACAGCAAATCACCCGACACAGTAGATTTGTCTACATGAACGAATTGGTCCATTTAATTAACCAGATAAAATGGAGGGATAGTGTACAACTGAACAAAAATATGTTGTGTATGATTAGTAATATTTCACAAACAGAAAATACTAGCAGTCTACACTCAATAAATAAAAAAAATGATGTCCAAAATGATGACTTTAAGTAATTTGACATGTAAATTTTCCATGTAACTCTGGTACATAAGTACAATATAAAATGTTAAATTTTAATGGAGTCTGAAATAAAATGTACTTGACTCGTGTTCATTCAGTTTATACCAAGCATATTTTCCTTAATGATTAATTATTTGAATAAATAAACCTTTGATTTCATATAGTCCAGTTTTACTTTTTGAGTGTACATAAAAACAACAAATAGCTTTCAAGCTGATCTAGGGACCTCTGTGTAATGTGCTTTTGCAGTATCTCTGTCAGTTAATGTTTGGCTAAGCATAGCAATGTTTGTAGTCACTATTGTGTTTTTTCCCATGGTAATATTTTTTAAGTAGGCTTTGGTTTACATGCTCTTTGCTTCTGTTAAAAGTTTAGGCCGGGGTTCATCAGCCCTGCAAAGAACAGTGGCTACACTTGTTGGAAGATGTTTTTGAAATAAGATCCCCTTTAATCCAATGTAAGCAGAAGAAAAAGAACCAAAAGAAAACACGCTCACAAGCACACAAACAACCTCTCCAAACACCTCAAAAATCTGAGAGAATCACTTATCTTTATTTCTTGCTGATTCGAGTTTCTTTTTTTATATATATCAGAGAAAAGTTTGGTTTAACCTACAGAGTGCAAATTACTCTCACTCACTTTGCACCACTACTCTTCCACCTGGTATCCCTGTGCTTCAATCTCTGGAAACATCTTTTCTGAGATGGGCTTGTGCTGGGAGATTCATTTGGGCTTGGAATTGCTCACATCACCGCAATATTGAATCTAACCAAGCCAGACTGCAGCAAAAAGGACATTTGGACTGGATGAAATTGGATATTCTAGTAGTTCAATAAGCTTGAGGCCAGAACTGGATGGAGGCAAAGGCAATTATTCATGTTCAACACCAAAGTTGGCCAAAGTCTGAACTGCTTTTAAATAAAACAACACATCCAAATGGCATCATTACTGCTATCAGTAGAGCTGATGGTTGCTCTTATATGAGAGGTGAAAGGCCCTCAAGAACAACAAGTCATCCTGTTTTCTTCTTCAATGTCCTCATATCCTCTGACCTGGATGACACATTATTTCTGTCCTGCTGTTTTCCTACTGGGGCTTGACTTTATTTTCTCCCTTAGGTGAGGACCATCTTTACTCAGCAGCATTTCTAAATAGAGAAATTGTTTGTTTGAAAAGGTCAACACTGTTAATTATACACCTCACAAGGATGAATGTCCCTGTGAGATTGAAGCTGGTTTTTATAAACTCTCCCCTAACAGAGTGGACAGGTTTGAATCTTTAATGTTGCCATTACTGTTCTTTGAAGCATGCTCAATGAAACGATTTGAGCATGATCATTTCTAACTTACACAGGGAGAAATTTCAAGTCTATTAGGCGTGAAAGTACGAGGTCCTTAGACAGTGGCTCTTGAAGAGAAATTAGAACGTGAAGAGTGTAATTTTGACCACATTTCACAGTTCTCTTGCCTTTGTTTGAATTGCATTTGTTTAATAGACTTAAATAATTCAAGCTTTGAATTCTGCTTCATATCTCTGACAGGCAGGCCCATTCTAATTACAGGCAATATATTTTATTGTGATTACAAATTCAGGCGAGACAGAAAGAGAATAGGAAACTTTCTACAAGTGTCAGTGACAATTTCTTAAAATGGGTAAAAATGAGGGGTAATCTGAAAAGATTCTTATTTAGATGAAGGCTTGTTGTTGCCAATCACTTCAGTACCATCCTATGAAGCTTCGTTTGAGCACGGGGAAAAAGAAAAAAAAAAAATCACATCACATTTCTAATGAGGGGCCTAGACCATTAGCATGTGTGAAATTAGCAAAATCACTTCCTTCACTTTGATGAGATATCTTTTAAAAAAAAAAAAACCTTGATTGTGATCATTTTCGAGAAGATGGTATCTCTTTTTCCAAATGCCAGATTGGATGTCATCATCTCTGGTGTTGTCCGTAGTTCTGGCAACTAATGACAACTGATTTATGGGTGATGCATCAGGATAAGAATCCAAGATTTGGCCCATTTTTTCCCGCATCTTACGCAAGCACATAATGTAATCTATAAGATTTAATGGAAAGCAAGATAAAACACTGAATCAAAAAGATGCATTGTGCAGTGCACTAATGGAATATGTAAGTGAATCCTGAAATGTCGAACAGTATCTTTAGTGCACTTACCAGGAGCTGAGTGTGTTGGCTGATATTATTTGTTTGCTCTCAGAGTGATCTGAGGCTGTGCTGCTGTGCTGTGGGGATGGAACTTGATGGACGTTGAGAGGTGCTTGGCTGTGGCCTACTGTAGTGGCTGATCTGTCTGGGATCAATACCAGCTAATTACAACCCACATTGATCCAGAAGGCTCACTAATTTAGAGCCGAGCCCCGGCCCTCTCCATACAGAGCCACTGAAGCAACTCCAATCCCAGCCCTCTGGCCCTGCAAACATCTCACTCAGCACTAAGCAGCTCATTATCTCTGAAGAGCAACTAGTGGGGCATTTGCCTGTCTCCTAGGAACAGCTTTAATAGTGGAAGACTGGATACCTGTATGGGATGTTATAGATTTTCGGATGTCACCTTTATTTGCTTTTTCTCGTCAGTCAGCTAATTCTGAGCATGGCCAACTAATGGTCGGGCACCATATCAGAGATAAAGATATTCACATATTTAGAATTTTGAGTTAACAATAAAGCAGTTATTTTGCTTCTGAGTGAAAAAAAAAGAACCATCCAAGGACACCTATGTGCAGATCCATGTTAATGCAGTTCAAGATTTTTATGACTTGGATAGAGATGTTTCATATCTTTAAGGCAGATTTGTGATTTGTCATGACAAAAAGAAAAACTTAAATACAGTGTCTGTCCCACACTCATCCTTTCCAGTCAGATACCATAAATCTTAAGTATGATTTTATAAAGAAAACTTTTAACTTAGCGCCCCTGTTTCAAACCATCTGGATGAACAGTTTGGAAGCAATACATCCATTTGGCTTCCTGTTGGCAATGTGCATGTGCAAGCATGTGGTTTGGCTTGTGTGCCTCCAAGATCAAGGCCGCAATCTTTTTATCCTCTGCCCTGCTGCAAGCAAGCTTTGATCTGACATTTGAATGTTGGACCTTCTGTTCTTTCAATGTTCTGCCCTCACACACCTACGTTTGTGCTGCAACTGCCTTTGGGAAGTTTGGTGTAACCTTTGTAGAGTCCTTTTGGTGTTCAGATGTCAATGACCCATTCTGACCGCACCTGAGGAGCACAAATAAAGGAAGGTAAGATAGTGGAAATCAGTAGAGCTCACAAATTCACCATCAGCTCACG
The DNA here is from genome assembly GCA_015108495.1 of Heterochromis multidens. NCBI lineage: Eukaryota > Metazoa > Chordata > Actinopteri > Cichliformes > Cichlidae > Heterochromis > Heterochromis multidens. The sequence continues at coordinate 50,112 of VUQS01011066.1, forward strand.
CTCAGGGCAGACATGGGCAGACTAACCATGTTAGTTAGATGCTTCTGTCTTCCTGCATGTGACCGCTGCCTCACTATAGCATTCATCCAAGGCTAACCTCGGTTTTTACCGTTCCATCTTGGCACTTTCAACACCATTCAACTCCATAAGATTGCCTTACTCTGCAGCTATTATAGCACTTCCCAACTCTTCCAGATTGAGCGTTTTCACTTACACACCTATCTTTGCGCTCCTGTTTTTCATCCGTCTCACACCATTTCCGTCTCTTGCTCCAATTGCTGGATCACCCCAGGCTCTCCTAAAAGTCCACATTCACAACAGCTAAATTCAGCTAAGCGGGAGCTGGGGGTGTAATTGCTTCTTGTATATTGGTGTGGTCATCTAGTAGCACTGGTTAGCACATGCATGCACACAGACACAAATAAACACACATGAACAGGCTTACATTAACTCTCTCAGATACACACACTGAAATCAAGGTGCACACACAAATACCATTATAGAAAAAGGTTGTCATTATTTTGTTTGGGGCTTAACTGTCTTTTACCCTGCTGTGCCAGACACAAGCAGAAACGGGTGTCTGCACTAATAGCAAGTGATGAATAGACCACTCACTTTAAATTCCTTGTGGATTTTTTAAGTATGCACTCACCTCAAAGAGTCTGGATAAAAGAGCCAATCTGTAGCCTATAGGTTGCAAATGTGGAGTTGGATGCATTGTTTCTAAAATTAAACTAACAAAAAATGCATAGACTACATTTTACTTTGATAACAAACTGAAGAGTTCAAATATAATTAGGCAAGACAATGTGAGGCTATTGGATTTTTCTCATTTCAGGAAAGCCAGGATGATGAAAGGGGTCTCATCTGAGTCTTGTGCCGTCCTCACAGAATTTTGCACAATCAGGGATAATGACAAAGTTTAAAAGTGTAGATCTGGATCCTTGCGCACAAAACATGCTCATACTAGTAAAATATGGACACAAATATAATATTGACATGGTCATCAGGAAGTATCACATTTGTGAGGGCCAGCCTTTTTTTCCCAATCCCAGCATTATATAGCCTACATACCGATATTAATCAGCTCATCTTAACTAGAGCCTCACAACAGGTGCAGTCCATAATAGCAGGAAGTGGTTGCCATCACAACTGAAAATATCTCACACTAGAGCAGTAAGTGTCTAGCAAGTGTGAAAAGTATTTCCCATATGTTGCAAAAAAAATGTCTAGAGAGGCAAGGTGAGGCAAAAAATGCTTTGATGGCTGGTGAGGATTGTGGTGAAGAGCCAAAAACACTGTAAGCAAATGCATGGGGAAGACGTGCTTTGTCACACTTGCATGCTGTATGACAAACATACAAGTACAGAGTATAGAGTATGTAACTAAAAACTTTGACTTCAACTTTGATGGTAAATTGATAAAAAAAAGAAAAACACACACACACACACACACACACACACACACACACACACACACACACACACACAAACACACTATCCCTTCAATGTTTTTCTTTATTTTCATGACTATTTACATTGTAGATTCTCACTGAAGGCATCAAAACTATGAATGAATACATATGGAATTATGTAGTAAACAAAAAAGCGTGAAATAA
>VUQS01011080.1:0-10785 GCA_015108495.1 Heterochromis multidens
GATGATGTTATGCACTGTAGATGATGAGAGTTGCAAAGCCTTTGCAATTTGATGTTGAGGAACATTGTTTTTGTAGTATTCCACAATCTTTTTACACACTCTTTCACAGATTGGAGAGCCTCTGCCCATCTTTACTTCTGAGAGCCTCTGCCTCTCTGTGACATCCCTTTTATAGCTAATCATGTTACAGACCTGATATCAATTAACTTGATTAGTTGCTAGATGTTCTCCCAGCTGAATCTTTTTGGACTTTCTTGCTTTTTCAGCCATTTGTTGCCCCTGTGCCAACTTTTTTGGGACCTGTAGCAGGCATCAAATTTGAAATGAGCTCATTTAGTGGATGAAAGTGTACAATTTTCCAGTTTAAACATTTGTCATGTTATCTATGTTCTGTTGTGAATAAAATATTGGCTCATGTGATTTGGAAGTCCTTTGGTTTTCATTTTGTTCAAATTTAAAGAACGTCCCAACTTTTCCGGAATTCGGGTTGTAGTTAGGGCTAGATCAGGTGACCGTGAACCATCCCTTACTTATGCTGCTATAGGGTCAGACTGTGATATACTGTGATGTACTGAGTACTTCTTCTCCACTCATCTCTTTCCACTCCCCATGTGTTTATATACCACTGCAGCATGTCATTAAATTTTAGTCTTAGTCTGTCCCTTAGTCTGTGTGTTGTCCTGTCTCCTTATGCTCTCTTTCTTTCTTTTCTCTTCTCTTTGTTCTTTTTTCTTTCTCCTCACCACCCTAACAGATCATGGCAGATGGCTGCCCCTCCCTGGGCCTGGCTCTGACGAAAGTTTCGTCCTGTTAAAAGAAAGTTTTCTCTTCCCACTGTCGCAAACTAATTACTAGGGGGTTGCTTCATTTTGCGGGTTTTCTCGAGAATACTGTAGGAAACTGCTGTTGTGATTTGGTGCTATATAAGTAAACCTGAATTGAAATTGAAGTGGAAAAATTTGAGGGACAAATATGTTTGCCTCCAAAAAACTGAGCACAACAATGATTGGGAACCCACAAGGCAAAAAAGTCCCAGCATTTTGTTTGTTTCTATGGCTGGCACAGCATATAAAACACCACCACACGAATCTGAATGCTGGCAATGGTGTTGACCACTTGTGTAGGTCATGTTGTAGGCTCTACAAAGATTCACCACAGAAGTTTAAATCAGCTAGCATACATACGAACAATTTCTACTTGGATCTACAAGAATCTTGTAGATACCCTTCTTTGATATCAACATGTCAAATGTTGCATCTTTGTCTTGGCCAGCAAGTATCCAGTAGAGATGCATTTTCCCAGAAAAAGACACAACAGAACAAGTGTCGACTGTAATTTGACATATTTGCAAAGCGTGACTGTTAATGCAATTATTTAACAAAAATCTTACAATAGGCTAGATGTGATGCACACAACTGTCTACATACCAAACAGTCACACGAGGATCTTAAGGAAAAATAATCCTGGGACTTTAATCTCACCACCCCACTACCAATAAGAGACGTTGACTAATTCCAACCTACAAACTGAGGATTTACACTCACATCTAGAAGCACATGTAAAAAACACACAGTGTACACGTGCACATGTGAATGCTTAAAGCCTTACATACACACACAAGGGGCTTATGGTAATCTGTGGCTAGCTGCCTCTAGCACTCACGAAGTCGTGGCAAGTTGCCATGATGACAACACAGTAAGACATCACAAATGTACCTCTAACACAAACAGTATGTACAGCCTCATATGCCAAAGTTCTTTCTCTTCTTTTGTGTGAATGTATATTTATATCCTCTACATGCCTCGTCTCATCACGTCCACCTGTCTTCACATCTTTACTTAATTATAAACTGTATAATTAAGTGTGGCTGCCTATTTGCCCTGGGTACCTGTGTTTGTGAGAGTAAATGTTGAGCCTTTCACCACTGGCAGAAAAATCTCTTCCTCTCACTACATTCTCACATTATGGTCGAAGTGGGAGTAGGGTGAGGTGAGTGAGATGATTTCTGTCTTAATCCTGGACTTTTCTGTGTGTTTGTTTCAGTGTGTGTATTTGTGTATTCAGCATATGTATTTGTGTGTATACATAAAGATGCCATCATGACATAATGTTATGTCAGTTACCTGTGCATAATTGAAATATAAATGTGTGTGTTCACTGCATGTGTGTCATTGTCTTTAATGTCTATGCATAGAAATGTGTTTCTGACTATTTGTGTGGTCAGGCTTGTTAATATTCTGCACAGTGTGCAGACAGACTCCCGGTGCAGCGACACCTGGTCATGCCTCAGAGCGTCAGGCCTCTGTGGGACACCTCTGAGAAACCTTTTTGACAGCCACACACACACCACAACCACAATATCTTTGTGTTTGGTCTTGCTCCTAGCTTTCCATTTAAAATACTGGCTTAACTTTCCTCTCATACAGAATAAAAAACATAGTCCCTATGCTATCAAAGCCACACGTTTTATGGATGTAGCCAACGAATTAATGTTAAATACAATAATTTAAAAAAATGTAGCCTACCAATAAACAAAGGAAAACTCAATAATAATCTATATAGGGACTGGTACTAGCTTTTATTGTTGTTATTAATGAATCTTTATTTAATCAGTCTCATTAAGACTAGCATTTCTTAAAAGTAATCAGCAGACTGAAAAAACAATACAATAAACACAAACCATAAAAAAAGGCAGGAATCATAAAAAGTAAGCTCTATAGTTTGAGAACAGTTTGGAATGCCTACTTTTTGAACCATGCAAAGGGTCTAGTCAGGCAATTAATTTCTGTGTGGATAGTAGGTATTTTTGTGCTCTCTTGTAGTTTTTCACCATTAGAAAAGTGACTGTTTCTTTGATGCTAACTGTATGTGTCAATATTAGGAAGTTGTCTGCTATGATGGCTCAACAGCTACACTGAAATTGACCAGTGGCCGCCACTGGTCTAGGTGCTGCACTTTGAACCCATTCTCATTACGAGAGTGCTGTTTGCTTATATATTCTGCTAAGAAACCTTTTACAGCACATTTGAAGCATACTATTTCATATGGGTGGAGTATCACTTTAAGTAGTATGAGTCTACTGACTGACACTAGAGGCCAGATTTACTAAGCAGGGCAAATTAACGTGAGATGGCAACTGCAAAAATGTGGTAATGGGAGTGAAAAGTTCTACACAGATCTACTAACATTAGCTACTTTCCCTTATTCATAAGGGAATGAACTGGGGATTTTTTGCTTGTTAGACAAATGTGTAAACCACCATACTATGGAGCCACTCATGGAGCTAACAATATAATGCAATAACAGCTGCTCGTGCCAATAAAAGCCATACTTCTGCTGTTGCTCTTGCCGTGGCTTTTCAGCCGCGGCTACCAGCTCGGCACCCGCAGCACTTCCAGCTCCCGGGTCTCCAGCTCCTGGGTCTCCAGCCCAGCTCTCACCGCTCCTCAGCCGCCGGATCTCCAGCTCGGCTGCCGCAGCTTTCCAGCTCCTGGGTCTCCAGCCCAGGTCTCTCCGCCTTTCCAGCCGTCGGATCTCTGGCTCAGCCCCCGCGACTTGTCGGCTGCTGCACGGCTCACCAGCTGCAACTTTCCACTCTCCGTTTTTCTCTCCCGTCAGGTCTCGGCGTCCTCACCAAGTAGGGGAGGCCTGATTGACTCATGCCAGTCTGGTGTGCTGGCTGGCCTCCCCTGACGCCCCGCCCTGACTCCACTGCCACACCGGTCTTTCCTCGTCTCCCAGCGTAGTCACAGTGAAGCCAAGCGCTACATACGCTTCATCATATTTCCTCGTCTTAGCTTTCGGGAGACTTAAATATTTTTTCCATTTTTCTTGAGGGTTTGTTTACTGCACTTCATATCTTCACATGCTCAGTACAAAAAACCCTGCCACCTACTGTAGTGGATGTGCAATTACACTTTATTCTAGCACGGCAAAAAAAAGCATGTTCCCTGGGGTCACACGCACCCCCCCCCGGCATCGCGCCACGCCCCACTATTTGAGAAGCACTGTACTAAACCAAAATAACAGTAAGCGCAGGTTGTACATGTGTTCCTCTCGGAAACAGCATGGCAATCGGATCAATGATTGGCAGATGAAGGAGAATAAATATGTCTTTGATATAGAGGTGAACCCTTCAGATAGAGAGCTGTGCCATTTGCTATGCATAAATGTGCACACTACTCTTGTTTCTTTCTGCATGCTAAGTGAGGCTGCAGGTACGTACTCAATGTTACCTATTATAAGATTTAGGTATAAATCTGACACACTTCAGATCTGTCCAAGTACCATTATTTGCTACATTTTGACAAACTTTTCAATAGAGGTATCTAGCAGATCTGATACTAGAGCTAAAAAAAGGAAAGAGTAAAAAGCAAACTGCATGAAAGTGGATTTGTGATGTTACCGAGCTCTGTATGTGTGCACAGCTGATAAAAGATATGCAGACAACCTGACACACAAATGTGACTAAAAACCCAACTTGGGCACTGCGCACACAGCTTTAAGCAATCCTCCTGCAACGATTATGGATTCGTTCTGATATCATATTGCCCCTGTCAGTCCAAATAAATTAACGCTCCAAGCAGCAACTATTACAGCCACATAAGGCACAAAATAAGACTTTATGTCATGGTCTGTGGATTTTCTTGTGGGATTTAAGGTTTTGTTATATCTTTGGAAGTTTTTGTTTCTCCAATATTCCTAGTAGTCCTGTTATTCCTCCTTTTATCTATCCTCCTGTGTCTTTCCCTTGTGTCAAGCTTATTGTTGTGTCTGGGTCCCCCTGTTCAGTTACTGTCATTTACTTCCTGTTTTATTTTGGTAGTTAGTTGTCTTCTGTGTCCTGCATTTATTTTTACTTCCTCCCTTGTGATTGTGTGTACCTGTGTCTTGTTTCCTCCCAGCTGTGCCTAATCCTCTAATTATCCCTCTGTGTGTATAAATAGCTGACGTTTCCCTTTGTTCTTTGTTACAGTGTCTGTTTACCCTCTCAGTGTGTTTCCTAGTGTGGTGCTTAAACTCAGAGTTTTCTGTGTCATGAAAGTGGCTGTCTTTTTACCTAGCCAAACCACTGTGATAACTTATGCTGAACACATAACCTGGTTAGGAGCAGGTTATGTTCAGAGTTTTGGTTTAAAATCGTCTGGAAGTGCCACATTTTCAATGATTCTTTTATTTACAGCATGTTTTAAGTGCAATATAAGCTGGGGGAAGGCATCTTATATGTGCAAGTTGTTAAGCTGCACCTAACTAAAACCACTGAATTAAGCACAAACTGTGTTGCATTGTCACAGGAATGTGCATATATTAATTTGGTGATGCAGAAAATGTATAAATGTTGTTATACTTGATTCTAATCTGTTTTAGTTTAATGTTTCAGAGCTCTAATGTGCAGCCATCACCCTGAAAATAAACAGCAGTACCGAGAGTGCACTCAGCAACAAAATAATTAACTTGAATTAAAATGTTTATTTTACCACTCTGTGTGCTAAATCCCAAATTAATGATTTTCTGCAGCATTAACCTCTTGTCTTTTTTGCAACAGGGTTGCAATTTGCTGTTGTATTTTTTATGTTCTTCATAGATTTTCAGTCATGATTTTATCATCATTATCGTCATTATCATCTGATAATGTCTCTGATTGGAGTAGGTGGCACTCAGAGGGATCACTCTGTGTCGAAGAAAAGTCATATGACCCATGAAACAACCTTTTTTATGTGAGCCTGACTTAACAGAGAAAGTTTATAACCACCGTTACCCATTCTCTCCAACTGGGGTTTTAAGTTTTGTCAAGCCAGCTAACGCAAAGAGAGCCTGGCTGTGTTGAACTTTGTTCATAGTATACCCATCTGCATTTATGTCTCTTTGTTTATCGACTTTGATATTGGACTTCTGGACTTCTAATCCACCAATAAAGGTGTGTTTTGTGTTCACTCAGTCAGCCTCCACGCATCTACATCTGAGTCCTCATCACCTTGACAGATTGTGACACTTAGCCTTTTTCAGCATTAAATTCAGCACAATTTGCAGTTAGCTGTCTATCACAAACCTTAGGAATCACATTTACATGATTAATTTAAATACTCTCCTAAAATTTACATTTTGACTGGGAAACTCCTACAAATGCATATACAAAAAAGCCACAAAAAACTGTCTCTGTGCTTTTCAGTCACAACATTGACAATTTGCCTCTTTATTAAATCCAGACAGTATCTTTTTAACACCAAAAGTGGTTTTTCAATGTCACAAACTGTTAATAAATCTGGCCATAGATGTCCAGGGCCCTAGGTGAAAAGTTGATATTTTGTACTACAGGACGATTGATAGCAATGCTTTAAGAACAGTACTGTAATACATTAATACATTACCATTGTAATCAGACAGATAATCCATAAAGATCTTTAGGTAATTGTCAAATTTGGCTAAATAAAGGATTTATAAGATGAGAAGTAGATGCCACTGTACCAGCCCCCATTTTCTTCGAGCAACCTTTAACTCACAGACTGACATTAAATATTCAAATTAGAGCAGAAGTTACTAGTAAAACATTACAGAAAGAATGAGAATTTTGATTTAGAGGTGATTTCTAAAAGTAAAAGTCAACTAATACAGAGTAGGAACAACTGCATTACAGATGAAAGCAACTATCAACAACATATATCCCTCAAAAGTCATCTTCAGCTGGAGGAGTTTCACATTTAAAAGCAAAGGAAGGACATAATTAATATTCTTATCACTAAGAGGAAGTTTGCCAAGTTGCAGAGCATCAAAGAAGAATCAATCTGAGGCTCCACTGTACGCATGCTTGTCCCAGGGCTCAGATCCAACGTAATAAAATGGAGGAGGTATTTATCACCCAGGTCCTAACTGTATATCCTCTGCAGCAGTGGTGCTCAACTGTCTCTTTCTCCAAATCTTACTACCTCTCACACATACAAATAACATCTTCATCTCTCACAGAAGGGCACTCAGTCCCACACCAATAACCATAATTGGATCATGTAGTACGGGCAGAGAGCATTTCTCTTTCCAACTAAATCTTAATTTTTGTTCTTCAAAAACACTGTGAAACACATGGAAATAACAGATACAGGTTATGTGTTTTTCATTAGTTTTTCTTCTGCTCAATACCTGAATACTCAATACAGGTGCTAATCTTGGAGGCATTAATGTAAATATTTTGAGGGGACAGGAGCAGATATAGAAATGCATCCACCTAGATTAAACAGCGAGGAAATGACGGAATGAGGAAATATCAATAAGAAAGATCAGCAAATTACACGTGTCAATGCCCAATCTGCGAAAATAATTTGATGGTACAAAATTATGTCTTTTTTTCCCATGGCCTCACCAAACTCCCACACCCAAGTTTTTGTTTCAGCTACCACCTGAGCTGCGTTCCACTTTACCTGCCAGTACCCATCAACTGCCTCCTAAATCCCACAGGCTAACCAAGCCCAATAAATTATTATGTGGGGGGATCACACTCCTAGTCAAACCTCAGATGCAGGAGGAACAATGCGTTTTTCGTCCTGGTTGTGGAATACTGGACCAGGTCTTTGTCCTCTTGAGGATATTTGAGGGTGCGTGGGAGTTTGCCCAACCAATCTACATGTGTTTTGTGGACTTGGAGAAGGCATTTGACCACGTCCCTCGAAGTATCCTGTCGGAGGTGCTTTGGGAGTATGGGGTGTCTGTTGCTACAAGCCATTCAGTCCCTATACAACCGTTGCCAGAGCTTGGTCCGCACTGCCGGTAATAAGTCAGACTCATTCCCTTTCTCACCGATTCTGTTCATTGTTTTTATGGACAGAGTTTCTAGGCGGAGCCAAGTGGCGGAAGGCTTCCACTTTGGTAGCCTCAGAATCTCATCTCTGCTTTTCGCAGATGATATGGTTCTGTTGGCTTCATCAGGTGGTGGCCTCCAGCTCCTACTGGAGCAGTTCACAGCTGAGTGTGAAGCAGGGGTATGAGAATCAGCACCTCCAAGTCCTCAGCTGGAAAAGAATGGGGCGCCCACTCCGGGTCACGAACGAGTTGCTGCCCCAAGTGGAGGAGTTTAATTATCTCGGGGTCTTTGTCATGGGTCGGGGGGAGAGGGGAGCAGGAGATCGACAGACGGATTGGGACTGCGGCTGCAGTGATGCGGATGCTGTACCGGTCCGTCATGGTAAAGAGAGAGCTGAGCGTAAAAGCAAAGTTCTCAATTTACCAGACGATCTACGTCCCTACCTTCAACTATGGTCATGAGCTTTGGGTAGTGACCAAAAGAACGAGATCGTAGATACAAGCGGCGGAAATTAGCTTTCTTCGAAGGGTGGCTGGCCTCTCCCTTAGAGATAGGGTGAGGAGCTCAGTCATCCGAGTGGGGCTCAGAGTTGAGCCGCTACTCCACCACATCCAAAGGAGCCAGTTGAGGTGGTTCGGGCATCCGACAAGGATGCCTCCTGGACAACTTCTGGGTGAGGCCCCGGGAGGAGGCCCCGGGACCCAGGACAGACCAAGGACACTCTGGAGAGATGATATCTCTCGGCTGGTTTGGAAATGCCTTGGTGTTCCCTCGGATAAGTTGGAGAAGGTGGCTGGTGAGAGGGAGGTCTGGGCTTCTCTGCTTGGGCTGCTGCCCCCGCAACCCAGACCCAGATAAACGGAAGAAAATGGATGGATGGAAAATTATAATGTTTTGAAACAAGCACAATTAAAGACACTTGTAAAGTCCAATGCTAAAATGATATCCTGGTCTAATGGATGTAAAGGAAAACACAGACAATAACAGATACACAAAGAGTATCTGTTAGTCCTTTATTATGTAGATAATTACAGTTTTGGCCAGTATGAACTTATCTGTTCATGAATTACACCACCTGACCTGCAGACTCATGTCTTCCAGCAAACCATGAAACAAACACTGCATTTTTAATGAATTTTCTAGAGTCAAATTTATTTTCATGCAGTATTTTTTTTCAACTACATTGGCTGTATTTTCAATTAAAGTGGCCTGTGATGTATAACTGACCTAACTGCAACAGGACAGACTGTCGGTCAAACTAGCTCAAGGTATATGACAGAGGGATTCCATTTATGAGGTTTGCCTGAAATATCACTTATTAAACTAAAAAGCACAAACACCTAGGAGGGTTAATGCAAGGTAGAATAGAAGACAGAGAGAAGCCTGAGTAGCTCATCTGGAAAAGCTTTTATTGCATGAAAGATCCAGGTGAGCAGCTGACGATCCTCCTGTGTCAGCCAGGACTGCCTCCAAGGCAACGGGAAGGGTGTCTCACACTGACAAACAGTATCTCTATTCTTTCTCTCATTCGACTTTTCTCAGTAAGTCCTTCCTCAACAAAAAAAAACTCTGCAAACTCTGTTTGCAGTAATAAGCTTAACTGTCCCACATGTGGCCATCCTGCCCCAAGTTTGGCTGTGGTCTTTGTGGCCAGTATAACTATATGCAGTTAAATGTGTATATGCATGTATGTTACATTTAATGATGATGAAATAATAATAATATCTGGAAATATATGCTATAAGATAACTTTTTCATTGCACCAAAAATGGCAAGTTAGTAGAAACACTTCAGAAAAGTAGTGCATAACATCTTAAAAATCTTTCCCAGTGTTTTCTAAGCCAATTTTGAAAGCTGTATTTATTTCTAATAGAATTTTTTGGATTTTCCATGGTTCTCCATGACTCAGTCTTGGTCCCTGCTGTGACAACTTTTTTTATTCTTGCATTGGCCTGGTTGATCTACAAATCAAGACCCGCAATGTGGTGCTACAGTTTGGCAATTTAACTCAGTATATAGGATAAAGAAATGTTGAAAAGACAATCGACAAAATAGCTCTGTGTGTGAAAATATCCAGACTGATTTAAATAAAACAAATTTTAAAAAAGGAACTCTGAAATACATTTTTGCACAAAACGAGGACTGTGGATTCTGTGCCCTATCTGTTAAATTTAGAGTACAATAGGAGGAAATCAATGATTTTCCAATAAGAACACAGTACTCATGAAATTTTGATTTGGTTTAAATAAATCAGTCACATGATCTCACATTTATTTTTCCCATAACAGAGAACATATATGAAGGTAAATACTATTATGCATTATTTTGAGAATTTTACTTTCCAAAACAAGAGAGTGTGCTTAATGGTGTTCATAGGAAAAAGAATATGTGTCTGTGCACAGAATAAATGATTGTAAATGCGTCTGCCTGAAATGTCAAATACTAAGTTATAATATATCCAAAATAGTACACCTCTACTATTGACTTTTTAATGTTATAATCAATCTTGCATTATCCATCTTTATTCCCCAATAAGAACAGCAGTTTGTGTCCATGAATACAGTGCCTGTAAAAAGTATTCATACCCCTTGAACTTTTACACATTTTGACACCTTACAACCACAAACTTAAATGTGTTTTTATTGAGATTTTCTGTGATAGACCAACACGAAGTAGCACATAATTGTGAAGTGGTATGAAAATGATACATGGTTTTCAAAATTTTAAGCAAATAAAAATCTGAAAAGTGTGGCGTGCATTTGTATTCAGCCCCCCTGCGTCAATACTTTGTGGAGCCACCTTTCGCTGCAATTACAGCTGCAAGTCTTTTGGGGTATGTCTCTACTAGCTTTGCACATCTAGAGACTGAAATTTTTGCCCATTCTTCTTTGCAAAATAGCTCAAGCTCAGCCAGATTGGATGGAGAGCATCTCTGAACAGCAATTTTCAAGTCTTGCCACAGATGCTCAATGGGATTTAGGTCTGGACTTTGACTG
>VUQS01011082.1:13034-26602 GCA_015108495.1 Heterochromis multidens
TTTTTTTTTAAACTGCTGTTTCTTCAGAAATATATGCACCGCTTTCGCCCTCCTCCGATTGTGCGTCTCTTCAAAACAATTAGGCAATATTTTCCTCGGAAGCTTTCTGTCCCGCTTGGGAAGCTGTCAGTCACACCCTTATAAGGATTTTGGGATATACTGAGCTGCCATTCAATACCACCTGCTTCAAAGTGGCCCAGGTGCAGATTCCTCTTCATCCCCCATTCGCAGTGCCATCCTTCCCCTGCAGTGAAAAGCAAGTGTGAAAGACGAGGACCGTGATTCAGACTCGGGGCTGTAAAACGTTAAAATAATACAGCTCACACTTTCAAGAAAACATTAGAAAACTTAGAGACAAAAACCAATGACCAAACATACTGGTACAACACAAGGAGTAGTGACATGTTTCTTTTTTTTTTTTTTGCTCATACAGTAAATTGATCTTGGTCGATATATTTTAGGCTACACTGCGCACATGTAGTTCAAGCAGTCTTTATATAGTATATATATATTCATAGTGTATCAAACAAAAACAGTTGTAGGCCCTATGCAGTGACTGTAATTTCCACAGTTTGTAGATTATAGGTTTTAATGGTAAAATTGTAGGCTATAAAATATTTTGTGTTTCCTCATGTTTGACAGATTCATGTTTAATATCCAGACACGGGTTTAAGATACTCTGCTAATTCCTCTGTTTATTTTAATGAGTAAGTAATGGTGCATATTTGTAAACTAAACTTTAAAAAAAAAGCTTGGCAACAGTTCATGTAAAACATTAATGAATCACATTTCTTTTAATGCTTAATAGAATTGCTTAAACGTTTTATTTTGTTCAATGTCATGGGTTGGAGTAAAGATTTATTTAGATACAACTGGTAAGAAATTTCTCAAGACTAAGAGCTGTGAATTGAGTAATGTTAAAAAAATACCCAGAAGGCTGAAGAAATGTAGTTATTCTTAATACAGATTATTAACACATGGTGCACAAAGATGTGTTTATCATCACAAACAAAAAATATATGTATATAATAAATGGAAGGAAAACCCAATAAAGTGGTTCTATAAGTTTGTTAGTCCTTTCCAGCATTTACTGTTACAGCTGATATAATCAGTCATCATAATCTGCACCCCAAGAATCACCTTTATCATTTCACATGTGATTAGGAATTAAATGGCAACTTCAAGAGAAGTCTATTTTAAATCTCCTGTGGTACAGATGATACAGATATTGGTTTATAGCCAACATTTCATTAACCCTATTAAAATTAATATTGTGACACTGAATAGATGTATGCCTGCTATTTTGTTTGTGGAAGTAATAGGTCTTTATCAGTACTCAGTCAATGGGAATTTACAGACAATGCGTTAAGTACACACAGATTTGAATGAAGAGCTGCCTTTGCTTAGTAGAAGTATTCAGACTGACTAAAAGAAGCAATGCAGAACAAGGCTATACAAAATGAGTCATTATAAATAAAAGGTCTGCATTCAAAACTTGACTTGAGGCTTATAATAAGCTGTAAAAGTAAACATACTTGAAGAATGGCTGCTTTCATGTCATTGGATTGCTGATGTATGATCATTTCAAAGAGTGGTTGAGCTGGAGATTTTTAAGCACCTAGACTGTTTGACAGTGTGTTGTATTGCATTGTATCATATTTCAAAAGATAATTATATGTTTGTGCACAACATCATTATTAATTATCAAGTAGTGGAACAAATAACCCAATATTTGAAAAGGTGATTTGACATACAAAGAAGCTGACAATGGAAATACTAAAAGTGCATGAAAATAGTACCTTAGTATAGTCTATACAACTCTAAATGTCTGGTTTCTGCTCTTGGATCTCTATCATATAGGCATCTCAGGCACAAATCACAGGAGATCCACCCACCTGCTGTTCAAATCGTCTGTTTGTGAGGGGCAACAAATCAGAAGAAGTTAACTGTAAAGTACGGCGAAGAGTTGAAATGGCTTGTTTCAGACAAAGTGGCCCAGAATAAGTTAAACAGGGATTATTTTGAACTGTGCGCCAAGCAAAGCTACTGTAGTAGTCCAGAAATGAAAATATTTAGCTGAAAATTGATATTATAGGTCCCATTTAAGTATTGCTATGTTGCCACTTTCTATTTTTGGAAGCAAATAATGTACTTTGTACATTATTACATTATTTGCAAAAGCTTGAGTTGCTTATTATTTCACAGTTGTTGATTATCAACATAAATTTAAATCAACTTTTCTATATACTTTTCTATGAAGTGATTAAAGTTAGTGCCAGCTTCAACATTAAACTGAACCAATAATAGCATGTACATTCTGACATTTGGCAGCTATCTTGAAACACAGAGACACTTAACTAGGGTGTTATTTTGCAGCATTATCTAAATTAACTTTAATTTCAATGGTCACTGAGACATAAAAAACTAAATATACAGAATCGCATTCAGGAGACAGACACTCTCTATTTTTAGGATTAGGCTTAAAACTTTCCTTTTTGATAAAGCTTACTGTTAGGGCTGGATCAAGTGACCCTGAACCATCCCTTAGTTATGCTGCAATAGGCCTAGGCTGCTCCCACTAAACATTTCTTCTTCACTCATCTCTTCTCACTCTCCATGTGTTTATACACCACTACTGCATTTAATTATTAGTAATCATTAAAGGCTGTCTTTCTCTCCCATAGTTTGGCTTTTGTCCTGTCTCTCTCTGCCCTCTCCTCTTCTCCCTCACCCCCAACCGGTTGTGGTGAATGGCTGCCCCTCCTTGAACCTGGTTCTTCTAGAGGTTTCTTCCTGTTAAAAGGGGTTTTTTCCTTCCCAGTGTCGCCAAGTGCTTGCTCATAAGTGGTTGTCTGATTAGTATAGTTTTTTTCTAATATTATAGGGTCTTTATCCTACAATATGAAGCACCTTGAAGCAACTGTTGTTGGGAATTGGCACTATATAAATAAAACTGAGTTGAATCACCAGTCAAAACTGATAAAAACCAACTGCAGACTTTGTCACAGAATCTAGTCTTAAAAATCCTCTTTCCTCTGGAAATTATACTTGTAACACCATATTTACTGTCACCTAATTCTCCTACAGATTTCAGTTCAAGATTGTTTGAATCCCAAGTCTCTCTTTTAATGTCCCTGATAATGAGCATTTTTACTTTAGGCATTTTCTGAAGAGAGTACATTTGTACTTTTTCTTAAGTTGGATTGGTACTTTTACTTACTGATAGAATTTTCTGATTCCCAAATCCCCTCTCACCCAATGGCTGGTTTTTGTTTTCCCCTATGCCACCTCACTTAACTTTTGCATGCATTCATATTTTATGCCTTAACAACATAGGCCAGAATTCATTCATAATAAGTGGTTACAACAAATTTTGAACTACAGATTAATTTAGAATGTATACACAGCTGATCTGACATTAATAAATGCATGATTAATCCTTAATTAATGTTTCAGAGAGCAGGGAGAGTGTATTTTTTAGGTTTTACAGCACTCATTTTTTGAGAAAAACATCTGTTATCACACAATATCATGTTCTGTTTTATCTAAGACATGAAAACATAACAGCAATTATGATTTCTTATATTTTATCCATCCATCTTCTCTTTTTCTCTTCCAGCAACTAGTCCAACTTACTGCCGGCAATAGGGACCAAGCTTTCGCTGCAGTTCTACAGGGACTGAATGGCCCATAACAAGGGGCCAGATACCCTATACTTCTGAAGCACCCCCCACAGGATACCCTGTGGAACGTGGTCAAATGCCTTCTCCAAGACCACAAAACACATGTAGATTGGTTGGACAAACTCCCACGCACCCATGAATATCCTCAAAAGCATAAAGAGCTTGTGCAATGTTCAGCGACCAGAACGAAAACCGCATTGTTCCTCCTGAATCTGAGGTTCAATTAATGGATGGACTTTCCAGTAACCTGGCATAGACCTTCTTGGGGAGACTTACAAGTGTGATCCCCCTATAGCTGGAGCACACCCTCCAGTCGCCCTTCTTGAAAAGGGGGACCATCACCCCAGTCTGCCAATCCAGAGGCACCGCCCCAGACCTCCATGCAGCGTTGCCAACATGTCAACCAGGACAGCCCCACAACATCCAGAGCCTTAAGGAATTCAGGGCAAACCTTGTTGACGCCAGGGGCCTTGCCTCCAAGCAGTTGTTTAACTACATCAGTGACCTCACCCCCCAGTGATAATCCCCTGATCCCCAGACTCTGCTTCTACTCGGACTCAATGTCCCCAGCCTCCTTCAGAATGCAATCGAAGCACTGCTGGAGGTGGGAATTGAAGATCTTGCAGACTGGGGCCTCTGCCAGATGTTCCCAGTGCACCCTCACTATACGTTTGGATACATCATGCCTGTCCAGCAACTTCCTCTGGCACCTGATCCAACTCACCACCAGGGGTTGATCAGCTGGCAGCTCTGCTCCTCTCTTCACTGGAGTGTCCAAGACATATGGCCGCAGATCTGATGACACGATTACAAAATCGATCATCGACCTTCAACCTATGGTCGTGCCACGTTCACTTACGAACACCCTTATGCACGAACATGGTGTTCGTTATGGACAAACTGTGGTTAGCACAGTCCAATAACAGAACACCACTGGGGTTCAGATTGGGCAGGACCTTTGCGCCTTACCTCTGCTCAGTCCACAAGGTACTGAATCTTTATGGCCCCTCCTGTGGGTGGTAGGCCCACAGGAGGATGGACCCATGTAGCTTCTTTAGGCTAACCCTGGCCAGGCCCCACGGGCTAAGGCCTGGCCACCAGACACTCACCCTTGAGCCCCTACCCCAGGCCTGGCTCCAGGGTGGTACCCCGGTAACCCTGTCCAGGGTAGGGTAAACTGGACCCTTGATTTTTTTGTCATCATAGGGTTTTTCATTATATTTTACTGAAAGTGAAAATGGCAAGAACATTCTGGAACTGTTCGGATTCATTATATAACCAAGTATAACCATTACAAAAATTAAACACTGTTCTCACTTCTGTATCATAAAATGGTAGTTATTCCCATAACTATAGTTATAATTATAAATATTAACTAACGCTTAGAACACAAAACTTGCTTTTTGCAACTGGTCTGTGCATTCAAAGCAGTTGTAGGAAACCTTGCCTGTGTAGGATTTGCACGTGTTTCCCACACTCTCTGAAATGACATCTCAGGTGCCTTAATAATCTTATAATCTCAATTAGCTCACAATAAATGGATTCTAATTTGTTTATTGTTAGATTATTTTCTTACATTGTTGGTGCTTGCAGGTGCAAAGCACAAGCACCAACACACTGGCACATAATATACTCTTATTTATATAGTGTTTTTCTAACCTTAGTGACCACTCAAAGTGCTTTAAACTATACTTTAACCACACATTCTTAGAGCACTTTATTCAACAGTCTTTATCTACGTCACATCCATGACCAGTTTAGAAAGGCCCCAGCCAGGATTTGAAACAGAAACCGTCTTGCTGCAAGGTTACAGTGCAAACCACGGCAGCACCATGCTGCCCTGTTTCAGATGTCCCCCTTGAACTCTATCACCACTGTCCCATTAAAATAAAAAAATAAAAAAATCACAGAAACAAGGCCTGTACAGTTTCCCAGTTTCAAGATTCCCTAAAACCATTTTCATTGATCTGACTCACACTGGTGGATCTAAAGTCCATCTCAACAAATACAGAAATTTGTAGCACCTGTACTAAAGTATAAAAATGTAAAATATTTTGTTTTTTAATTTATCTTGGGTCACTTTAGGAAAAGTGATCTAGTTTATCTAGTTTAAAGTAATTTAGTTTATTTTTGCTGCTGTCAAATGTCAAAAAGGTTCACATGTGCGTTAAAACAAATCTACAAATCCCCCTCCTGCACAATTAATTAATTAATTAATTAATTAAATTTAATGTACTTCTCATGTTTTGTACACCTGCACTTTGACCCCGTGTTACCATAGTAACGGCAACGCGTCACACAGAAGACTCAACCACACACGCACGCACACAGACACGCCGGTGATTCGGTTTCCGGTTCGGGTCTTTCTCCTCGAAAGAAAGGCTTCATGGCGAAACAGAGGATATTTACAGACTGAAATGCAAAATCCCGTGGCCGGTACTCCCGTTTTAACCGGAAAAATCTGCGCTGGTGACGGCAGCGGAGCGCGGAGTGGATCATACCGAGAGTCAAAATGGCGTCTGCGTGCCCACTCAGCGCTCGCTTAATCCATCTGTGATTATTAGCCTGACAGCTCCACACAGTCACCCGCGAACTCCTTTCTGCCGTTTCGGTTCGACGCGCTGATACCGTCGGAGCGCATTTTTTAAAAACTTTTTTAGCACCATGTCGGACTCGGAGGAGGAGAGCCAGGACAAGCAGCTAAAAGTCGTAGTGGTGGGAGACGGAGCGAGTGGGAAGGTGAGACCACCACAGACACGCACAATAACGCACACGGACAGGCTCGAGGAAGCGTAACGCGTTCACACTGCGGACATCTTTTCACGGCTCGGTTTCCGCTGACACTGCGCTGTCCTCGCAGTCACCATGGCGACCGACGCTGCTAATGAGCTAACAACAACAACAACGACAGAGCAAAATCACAATCACAGCAGCACAACCGAGGGACGTTATCATTAAAGCTGACGTTTACACGGTCAAACAAACACCTCAGACCACGTGTCACTTCAGGGTCTCGGTAGATTGTGGCCCACCTGTAGCTGTGATGTGCACCTGTAGGCTAACAGGATAGCCAAGGACACAGCAAAGGAAGACAAACAATCTCAAATATAGTTTTTCTTTTGGAAGGTTTATTTGTTTATTTTTAGGTTTTCATGCACAACCAATTTCATACTTGAAGACTCATCTGTAAAGTACAAGTAAACTACAATGACTAAAGATCTTTTACATGTCTTTATTTAATCAAATTTCCCCTGCTATATTTAGGCTTGTGGACCAGGCCCTGTTACAGTGCTTTTATCTATGCCTAAGTGCTTTCTTACATTCACAGACTCTCACACTCCAAAGGGTGCATCAGGGGCAACTTGGGGTTCAGTATCTCGCCCATGGATACTTTGGCATGCAGACTGGAAGAGTCAGGGATCAATCCACCGACCTTCCGATTGGTGGAGGACCCACTCTACCACCTAAATCACAGCCGCAGGATGTTTTTTATTTTATTAAATAAAACATACTTCAGTACTATCATATCAGGCTGTAGTTGCAGCTGTATGGTTGATAGCTTCGTTGGCTTTTTTTGGACTATGTGTGACATGCATTTTACATTAAGTTAAAGGTTGTGAATAAACTGTCAACCCTTGCGCTCCACACACCACACAGTTACCGGAGAATGGTAGTTTCAGTATTTTATCCCACCCACTAACTTTGTGCTTAACTTCACTCCTGATGCAGCAAACAACTGTGTACAAGAACAAGAAACATTGTAAACCAGTAACACAACTGGAGCAGAAATATAACCATAACAAATACATTTAAACAGGAAACAATTCCTTTAATTTATTTCAACTAACACACCGTCATAGAGCATGCTGGAATATCCTGTCTAGTCACTCCTGCTAAGATGCTACACTATATACTGCGATGGCAGTGTGTTTGGGATCATTGTCATGCTGAAAAATGAAGCTGTTGCCACTCAGATGCTTTCCAGATGGTGTTGCGTGGTGGATGAAAATCTGATGGTACTTTTCTGCGTTCATAATTTCAAAATCAGTTTTTGACAAACCATGACGGAGCCTCTACTGTGTTTTTCAGAGGGTTGTAGACACTCACTGTTGTACCTCTCTCCTGACATCCTCCATGCATACATACATATAAACATTTCAAATTTGGATTCATCACTTCATAAAATCTGTTGCCACTGATTTTTCAATGCAGTTCTTGTGTAATTTGGCATACCTCAGCATTTTCTCCCTGTTTCCCTTCCTTAAGAATGTCTTCTTGACAGCCACCCTTCCACTGAGATCATTTCTGATGAGGCTTCGGTGAACAGTAGATAGATCAACTAAAAGACCAGATGCATCTCTCAGGTCCTGTGTCAGATCTTTGCTGGATTTTTTTCCTTTTTACTTAAGGGCATGACTTTCAGACTCTGTTCATGGCTGTAGATAGTTCTTTTTAGGCCTGTAACTTCTTCTGTTGTCCTCCACTTGTCCAGTTTCCTCAAATTTTTTAAGGACGCACAGCACACTGTGGCGAGATATTTCTAGTTTTCGTTAATAGTGCTTTGGGAATCACCTTGTCGTTGCAAAAATGCTATTTAATGTCTGTTAAACTGTGCTATCTTTGGCATTATTTTGCAGATTCAACTAAAGTAATGGCAACAAATTGTGTTTTGTGACAGGCTGCTAATAACAAAGTGCCTAAAGATACAATTCAAAATTGGTTCTTTGCTAAGTTGTGTGTTATGTGTAGACACAACACTGGTTCATCTCTTGAGTTAGGTGCCTTTTTTATGCTTGAAATATTCATAGGTCAGTGTTAAGTGGCTTAAAAAAAATCCTCTGAAAATGGTCAGGTAGAAGCACTGGACTGAAAATGAGTGAAAAAGCAGCCATTGTCCAAAGACAAAATTTGAAAGACCTTCAGAAAGCCTCAGAAACCACTTTAAAAATTTACAATAAAGTCTGGCAAAATATAAAGACACAAGGGGTGGCTCAAGAGTTTTGCACAGAACTGTAGTTTGCAGTGAGAGCATGGTAGAGTGAAGATGTTACAAGTGGGCAACAAACAGTGCTCTGTGCTCCTTTTATTGCCAAACCTTTACTATACTTGAGGTAAATCTTTGCATAACATTAATGAAAGTGCAGAGTGTTAGCTCCTGTTGAACAACCTATTTCAGTACAAATAATCTACAGAAAATCGGTGATGTGACGATTTAATGATAGTCATTATGCCTGTCTAAAAGCGTGGCCCATGGGTGAGCCCTCCAACACTGGTGAATTGTGCGTTTACATTTTATATTTACCATGAGGAAATAAGGATAAAACCTAATCACCACAGAACGGACAGAGAGAAATATTAAACAGAAACATAGACTAAATTCTGTGACTTACAGAAATCTAAACAGAGCTTTTCTAGACGTTAGCAGATAATCTTCGTCTTAATGCAAATACACATTTTTCCTCCAAAAGTTATCTTGTGGCGTTCCAACTTTAAAAACAGCAGTTTATCAATTTTTTGTCCATCAAGAAAATCCAGGAGTCTGTTTTAACAGAGTTCATGGACTGTAGTTTTGATTCTATCTCAAAGATCGTATGATGGATTTAAATCTGAAGAAATCTATTGTTCTAAACCTATTAAGTCTACCCAGCCCTTAATCCACGTTGCATGTGCTGTTGAACTTAGTTGTAGGCCATGCGCCTGTGGTGTGGTGCTTTATTGTAGCTGAGATCAAGTGTACACCCTGAAAAAATATTTGTTTATGCATTTATCTGCCATCTCATTGCCAACCACAGCTCGTATTTTAATTCAGACTGATTACGTGTTTGTCAGACCCCGATGAGTGCTTATAGTCGATATGTCTTGGTCTGGTTTTTTTTTTTTTGCCAGTGTGCTTGAAGGAAAAATATATCTTATATAAATATAAATATCACTTCACCTGTAGAGTGTCTTTGTTGTTTTCTGTGGTTATACTTGAGCCACATAATATCTAGATTTAAAGGATTTAAAAAAAAAAATTGTGTTCTTATCCAGAGGTGTTTGCTTAAATTTATCACTATGAAAAATTTATCAGTATCATGTGTAGACTTTGGGACTGTGTGCAGTTGTGCAGTTGTAATATTTTTAATTGTAAAAATGTTTCCTGCTGTGATTTTGTCAGTCTACTTTTTCTACAACTTTTCATAGTTTTTTACAGAAACCGCTGTGGCAAGGATAATGAAAAGTTGTATGGGGTCATTTATGTACATATGTTTTATTTTTTTTTTTAAATTATAGGCTTTGACTTTATTGTAATTTTCCACTTCTTCAATCACTACATTGTAATGCTTTGCAGAGTATGACAGCTGATAAAGGCTACAGTTTGCTTTGCCTGGCTTTTGCAGCTGCTGGTTGTTTTCCATCAGTATGCCTCTTCTCTTCTGGCCAAGGACCTTCATTTGGCTCCAGAGCGAGGCCCTATTTAAGAAAATTATGCCTGGAAGCCCATATGAGAAATGTTGCTGTTTTCTCAGTTGATAGAATAAAATAACAGTGGGAAGAGAGTCACACATATGAAGACTTCTAATATAGTCGTGGTATTGCTAAACCTACACAAGCTAGTTAGTTCCTGTCCCCTTTCAAAGCCACTGGACTGAATCGTATTCATTAAAATCACTTAAAAGACTTGGAATAAAAAGGCCTAACTTACATCAACAACAGGGGATTTTTTCCTAGTTACACCAAACAATCTTTTGCAGCAAAGCATGGAGGTTGTCATGACAATTCAGCTATGTTTCTTCTTCTTCTTCACCGCATCTCGAATCCCCGAGTGAACGTGAATGTAAGGCAGGGATGTCAAGTGCCTGTCGGCTACACATCCCCTTTCGAAACTAATCTCTCGGTCCTCTGGGAGAAAGAAAATGAATGTAGCAGTAATGGTGAAACCCAATGAGAAAAATGAATGTTCTCATTCTGGAAAGTCAAAATTTTTTTTTCTTTTGGGGTGTGTGTGCAGAGAGCACACAACTCAACTCAGTTCCCAGTAGATACGCTACATTAATAACCCTCCTCACGCTGCTGCCAGGTGTCAGCTCGTCACTGTCTGAATGACTTACCTGCTTGTCTGTTTTGGGCAGAAAACAGGAGCCCTGCCCCCCGTTTTTGAGTAGGCACCACTGACTGACATCTTGAATGCCGTTTCCCCCCTTATTAATGTCAATTTGCTGAGCAAATTGCAATCGGATCCGTTTTTCTTGGACAGCATTTTCAGCGGTATTTTTGCTTGTGGTCGGTTGTCCATTCAGAAATACAGCAAGATGTGGGGCGGCTTGTCCACCTGAGCGAGATGTTTTTAAAATATGGAGTCTCACATTTAGCCAGGCTCTTAAGGCGCTGGGTCTGACTTACACACAGGTCCATTTTTCAACCTGAGTTTTAAGCCACTCAGTTTTTCCTAAATATTTGCTGTTCTCTGACCCATAGGCTAAAAAGGAGCTTTAGGCGCAGGCCCTGTACATTAATGGATATTATACAACACCAACATTTATATTGGTTTTAACTGTTTAGGGAAAATAAGGAGGCAGTTTGATACCATGCTCTCTCTTTTGAGTTGCATCACATGCTCATAGTCAGCTTGCCATATTTTTTTTCCTCTCCCTGTTTCTTGTTTCAGTAGAACCCCCCCCCCCATTTCCCGGCATTGGTATCACTGGTGACCCTGTACTTTTCTCTGTTTGAGTGTCAGGATTACGCCAGCTTTTACATTCGCTGGTTAGCTCCAATTGTACGGTGGAAAAAAAGGACTACGCTGAGGGAAGTGAGCCAAGCTACTGAAATGCCAAGACAAATGGCCGACGAGGCCAACACGAGCATGTGGAATAAATTTTTGCTGTCCGAGCTTGTTATGCCTGTGTTGTCGGTGATTGTTTGGGCTACTTAAATGGTCGATTTTCTCCTTGTTGCGTCAGTCACCTCTAGTAATTTTTCAGTCACTCTTGAGTCCGTGACACGCTTCATAGGCTGAGATTAAAAAAGTCTGCAGGTCTTGAACTTTTAAAGAATTAGGGGGATAAAACTTAATTCTACACCCCAAAGGAAGTGTGAATCAAAAGAGCCTTTGGCAAAGGTTAGAATTACTCAATGAATAGGGTTAATTAAAAGATTAGATTTACTTACAGTGGCATACACAAGAAAACCAAAACTATTTACTTTAAGAAATTCTGGGTAAACCATGATAAGGGCTATCTGAAATGGCACCTACCCTAGAGAAATAGGAGCAACATCCTGTCTTATTTGAAGCATTATTTGACTGTACCTAAACCTTCTGAGCATGAATAGAGGCAGATAAGGGCACAGACTCAAGTGAAAGCTTAATGGATTGAAAGAGAGTTTAATTTTAAGTCCTCTAACCCTCAGTGATTGTCAAGTACCACATTAAAATGTATTTGCTGCCACATGAACACTCAGGGAATCCCACTGCTTCACTGCTCTGTTGTGTTTATGTAAGCACACTGTTCTAAAGATAGCTAATAGACATTCAGCACCTCATTTTTTCCCCCCTATCCTCATCCATCAAAATGAATTAAACTTGGCATTTCAAGCCTGCGCTATGAATTCCCATGAATTTTCACGACAGCCCCTAACATGCTATTTTTTTCCCCCTCCTTAAACACAACAGTGACAGTGATGGAGGTTTTATAATTTGTGGCAATTATTAGGTCTGCAGTCCAGAGACATGACACCTGTTTTGGTAATTCGTATTGATTTTCACTGTCACATCCGTGGCTGAGTAGCGAGACAGCAGAGGAGGCAGGCATTTACATCAGAGACCTGTGTAGTCAATCACAGAGTATTTGTGGGAGCTTAAAATGGATGTGAATGATCACAAATTTCAAGGTTTCGCTTCCAAAGAAATGCCCATTGTGGCTCCACGCTATTGTGGAAAAGAATCACACAGAAGTGTTGTTATATGATAAATTATACCCTTGTATTTTTAGACATATTAGAAAATAAAATCTTGTAAAAAGCTTATTTTGGCCTTCGGTCACTGTGAATGAAATCAAAGTTTTTCTTCTGCTGCTCCCCAGTGATATGTCACTTTTTCAGGAAGTTCTTTAATATACTGTATATTTTCTCTGGAAGGAATTTTGCAGCATCTTGCATTTTTCCTTGGTCTGTGCTGCAATTTGAATTTGGTTTTTATGTTATGCGTATATGTGTAAATATATTAGACACATAATATGACTGTTTCTCTATTAATCCTCAAAGCATTTTGTTTTTAACTGTTTTAAAAGACGTATTATTAAAGTCCTGTTGATAGCTGCAGAGGTGTTTGGCACTCCTTCTCCACGTTTCTCCTTTTGTCTTTCTGTTTCAGACATCACTCGCCACCAGATTTGCACAGGAGGCCTTTGGGAAGCAGTACAAACAAACTATCGGCCTGGATTTCTTTCTGAAGAGAATTAGCCTTCCAGGTGAGACACCTTTGTAATCTTTAGGGAGATGTGTGTGTTGCACGAGCGTGTGCCGGCACACTGCCGATTTGTAATTCTAATAAAATACTGATGATAATGCACAATGCTCAAACAGAACAGACTGTGTTAACTGTAAGAGGTTGTTGGTATTCTATATATCAGCCTTAAGATTTTGGATGTTGTGTTTACTTAAAAGTATGAGTGGTGAGTAGAATACTAATAGAAAAGTTAATGGAAATCTGACAAAAAGGCCTGTTGTTCACCATCGCTTTTATTTCTCATATTTTCTGGTCCTGCCATTTCCAGGCAACTTTTATCCATCAGGTAAACTCAGGAGCTGAATGTGTCTATTCTGGGAGCTCCTCATTGTAGAGTGTCTGTCACTTCTCAGGCTTATTCACTCTGAAAGGTCTTCTCTCCAGAGCAAACAGCACAC
>VUQS01011082.1:29384-49699 GCA_015108495.1 Heterochromis multidens
ACTCCACCAAAAAATAAAAAAAAAAAAAAAAAAAACCTCCAGGAAGGAAAGGAAATTTGTAAACATGCAAGCCAAATGTTAATACATGATTGTCACAATGGTGAATAAAGTCAAGGAGGAAGCACAGGAAGAATTAGTTTCCAGTTCGGTAATAGTACTGTATTAGAGACTCTGTGCATGCTTATTATTACAGTCTCAGCAGTCATTCAAAGCTTGCCACTCCCTCCCTGTGGAGCCAAATCATAATAAACTGTCATTTGGATTCACAGTGAGTGCAGCAGGTCAGTGGAGCTTTAAAAAAAAAAATCACTGTATCTCTAGTTTTCACAGAGCTGCCAGACTTGGGTGTTTAAACTGAAAAATGTTGGTAATACTGTAGACTGTAGGTCAACACTGTCAGCAATAAATATCATTGTAATCACTCAGAATTTGTAATTATAATATAAATAAGTAATTTTAGTTACTTTTTGGGGCTAATTAACTTCCAGTGTTTTGATAGTACTTGCCTCACACATGAAAAAGCTGACGTGACTAAATGGTCTGTTGACTCTCACCTTTTATTTAATGCTTGCCCACTGGAAAATTTAATACTCTGTTGATTAACGTGACAGCTAAGCTTTGTACAGACACAGCAATTTGTGTTACTGCTTACTAGTTTGTACTCAGCAACTTAAGTGCCCACAGGTAGCTCTGTTGTTTTACAGTGGCTGACACACTCCGTCACCTCTAGATCATATCTTGTTTGAAAAACTTAACTTTAATACCAATACTGAAGATCTAACAATATATCAGCAAGATGAAAATATATTTTTGTAATATTTATCTTTAGAACTTGGACAAACATTAGTTGAATGTTCTTTTTCATTTTGGAAATCTATTTGGCTTAATTAAAGTATTTTTTGGCATTTCTTGATGTCAGCTCTAATAATATCTCTGTATTCAGCCCTTCCTTTACCACCTTCCTCCTTCACAAGCAAAATGTTGTACTTCACACTGCCCCATTATGACACTTTGCTTTGGGAGTTTGTCATTAGTGAAGTGTAGAAGTCTCACACCTTTTGTTCAGCACTGTGCGTCCTGTAATCAATCACGGCTGTTCAGAGAGCCTCGCAGTAATTGTCAAGAGGGGTTAGCTGTCGTCGCCGACCATGCGTGTTGTGACAGTGCGTGTCTGTTGGACAAAAAGCAAAAGACACCCCTCCAGTCATGTTGCATCATGCAGTAAAAGTAGAGACATTTACTTTGGCTCATGTTCATTTCCACTCTTTTTGAAATGGCGAAGCCTTGTGTAGTGAGTCATGCGATTATTATTTGTCTTGAATTGTGCCAGCACCTCTTGTATCTGTTTGCTTTTTGATTAATTTATGTGTTCATGTAAACAGCTCCTTCTGGCCTGAGTGTTTAACCAAACACGGCTCTTGTATTGTTGCATGACTGTTTCTGTCGTGCAGCGAGTGTTTAGGATTATGGCGGGAGGAGAAAAATGTCTGTAAGCAGACAACCTTCATTCATTAGCTCAGACAGCAGATAACCAAACCTGACCTCCATTCTGCAGTAAATCTGCAGTAAGCTTACACAACTGGGAGTAATTTATGTGCAAACCACTATCTTTCCACTATCATTTTAGTTCCATGATTGTACTAAAGTTATGTTTGAGTGAATGAGTGTGACCCCTACTCTAAGAAGAGGAGCAGTGCCATCTACTGTTGCCTCCCTGGCTCAATCTTCTTCATGAGTGTGACTGACTATGTGGGTCAAAAATCAGTAAGTGCCTCCCACTTGATTCCCTCAGAATCAGCTGATTTTTTTCCCGGTCCCATAACTTTAGCACATTTCAAGACGCCATGCAGAATTTACTAACATGCTATGATTATTTTCCAAATTACAGGCCCTTGAAGTACATGGGGTGGGTCAAAATTTGGCACTTTTTAAGCTGCCTTTTT
Organism: Heterochromis multidens; assembly: GCA_015108495.1. NCBI lineage: Eukaryota > Metazoa > Chordata > Actinopteri > Cichliformes > Cichlidae > Heterochromis > Heterochromis multidens. The sequence goes on from VUQS01011082.1 coordinate 31,328, forward strand.
TGTTAAATGTACCACACCTGTCCCACAGTGTGATATTGCCCTTGAAAGTTTACCAGTGCTTGTTTCTGTTACTCTATGTCACAGACATTAAATTGGTGCAGCTTTGCAATTGAAACTATGATGTATCCCTTGATATTATGGCTCAAAGTTGGCTATAGAAAAAAAGTAATGCTGAACAAAACATCATTTTGGCTTTTTAGTTTTTATGTGTAGTTTAAATGTGTTTTTCAGCCCTGAAATTTTCATGTTACTATCTCCTGTATTTAGGAAGTTATGACATCGCAAAAATGCTGGAAGAATATAAGGCAACCTAAACAGCACCAGATTTCAGCCAATCCCTGTGTACTTCAAGGGCTGGTAATTCAGAAAATATTCATAGTATGGGAGTAGGCAGGTAAAATTTTGCATGGCTTCATCAAATATACTAAAGTTACTGGACAAAAAAAAAAAAATCTGATTTCTCAGATTTGGCTGACTTTCTACAGAGTGACTCATGTGGTAGAAAATAATCAGTGTACATCTGTTATAAATGTGAACTGCTAAAATGAGTGTGTGTTAACATTTACATTGTTTGCCTCCTCTTCATCCAATGCAGGGGGTTCTCCTGGTATACGATATCACCAACTACCAGAGCTTTGAGAATCTAGAGGATTGGTTCAGCATGGTCAAGAAGGCAAATGAGGAATCAGATATTCAGCCAGTTATCTCCTTGGTAGGCAACAAAAGTAAGTATTACACATACAGTGCTAAAAAAAACACCACACAGGCTATAAGAATCATTACATCGCTTTGAAAGAACTTTATATTTTGTACAATCTTAATTTCAGAAGCTGCATATGAAATTAGGTTATCACAGGTTTTTGTTGGACTGAGTATTTCTCTCTTAATTTTACCCTGATGCATTTTTCATCTGAGTGCCTGGTTTGTGGAGGAGTGAATACGTGATGGTAGCAGACGTGTTTGTTAGAGCACCAGATAACTGATTGGTGTGATAAGAGAGTGAGGTTTTAGAGCGATGGGAATGCTGATGTTTGTGAACTCCTGGGCGTGACTGATGATGATTTAGTGTGGGCCAGTGGACCCAGGCTACTGCTTATCTGCACCCCTTCCCCTCCCAGCCAGTCCCCGTGTGCCCCCCTCACCCATCCCACAGACTGAGCCTGCTCTCCTGTCCCGAGTCGGTTAAGGTGAGGGACTGGATATTAACCAGACGGCTCTCCTCCTATTAGCCTGCAGCCATCCCAGCATCTCCAAAATAAAGACCAATAATGATGACTCTTTTAAACATCCTCGTGACAGATGTGGAGTCATGGCTGCCGTTCTGTTATTTTAAAGTGAGGCGTCACTGTGTGTGTGTGTGTTATGGTGACTGTCCACCTTCCCAGGCAATGATGAACTGTCAACAGAGCGGTGCCTACACACAGGAAACTCGCTAATGTTACTCAACGGAGATCGTAGGTCATGGTTTAATTCGCCTGTCTAGAACAGATTCTCTTGTCTTTGCATCCGTTGTGTTTTCTAATGCCCCGGCTTTAACGGTGGGCGCCTCTGTATTTAGGCTAGGGTTTGGGGTGTGCTGGTGAGTGTGTGTACTGTAATACTTAAGTAGTGTACATCCCACTGTCAAGCTCCTCATCCACGCTCCCCACCCCCACAGTTACTTTACCTCTAATGGCTCTTTTGCTGAGAATGGTCCATGTGTGTTTTTTCTGTTCCTACACACTGAAGAAAAGAAAAACAAAATCCCACACAGATTGCCCCACTAGGAGCAATCAATTACCTTGCGAGAGTAAGAATCCCTGAACCCTCCCATGGAGTCAGTGTTTTTTCCCAGGTGCTTGATGAAGTTAGTCTAGATAGCTTTTGCTAAACATCTAACATTTTCAAGTACTGTAGCTCTTCCCTTCTCCAATTTTAATACTTTAACAATATTGTGAGCATATGAAAACACAGCATTCTTTGCCGAGCAGAGTTTAGATAGCTTTTAAATAGTTCCCATGATGTTGGGCTGAATGAGACAGCATGTTTGTGACAACCAAAATAGAAGTACAGACATAACAAGGAGCTTATAAAAACACTACAGATTTATGTCTGTGTGAGGGCATGTCTTAGGGGGAGATTGTGGTGTTTCACCACTCAGACATTTTTAGTGGTTCCACTTAGATTAACTTAAGGTGAACAGTGGTTGTGGCTATACTTACTCTAGTTCCTGGTTACTGCAGAAAGAATATGCAGATTACAAAAAATCCTGTGCCTTTAACAGTATTATAACAAGTTGCTTTTATATGGTCAACATGGATGCTTTGGTCAAATAATACTCTGTTTGGCTTATTGACATCTACTATATACTGAGCTTTAAAATCCAGCACTACCTTATTTCTGCCTTCTAGTTTAATATGAACACTGTCTTCTTTTCCCCGTGAATGGTAATTGAGCCGTTGAACCAGACGGGTTCATTAGTGATGCTGTCCCCTCCTCTCCTTACCCTGGCCTGACTGCCGTCCTATGCCATGTCACTGCTGGGAAACAGCCTTTCCTTTCTTTGGCTTTGCATGGCCAGCTAGGGTTAAGTGTACTTGTTAAGCACCAGTATTCTGCACCCCCATACCCTCAACCTGCTGCCCAGAGTCTTATGTCAAATAATGGCACCACTTGTAACAATTCAGAGAGGGAGCCCATGAAATGTTTTATTGAGGGCACACATATGTGCACACAATTATTTATGCAGTTGCATGCACACACATGCACTTAGGTGAAGGGACATACTTGTGGATTTTCTGGGAAAACATTGGTAATGGAAGAAGGCTAAGCTCTTGGTTGTCTAAACACACTATAACTGTTTATTACAGTGCATCCTCACATAATGCTGTATGGTACATGAGAACCTCTCAAGAGATATGTTGGCTTGTTGCGCAGTCATTCCTTCCAACACTCAAATGTTTCACTTTTAGTGGAGTAATATATGCTGTGTGTTTTGAAAGTGCTCCAGATGATAAATTCTCTGTTTTTGCTTCAGCTGCGATGGGCCTGTTTGTGACTGCTTTTTAAATGAGAGACTGTCTGAAGTCAGTGATATTAAAAACTGTGGCACACTGTTAGAAGCACTGATCCATATTTTTGTATCTTAGTGAGTGCAGTTAAACTCACATAGTGTTGTGCTGAAATAAATGATGTTACTGTTCAAAATTGCTCAAATTGCCCATATTTCTTTGCAGACATTAACCTTGTATCGTTTATCAAACCAATTTGTTTTTATTAAGTAGGGATCACAGGACCTTGCTCCCTCCCCACCCATCACCATTCCCATTGCCAGTGCTCTTTCCCTAAGGAACTCCAGAGCATCCATCACGGGCTTGTACAGCCCTTATTTGGGTGACTTAAATGGGTTCAGTTCTCTTAACCCCGCCTCATCACTCATGGGTTTTTGCTTGGAGATTCTAACCCTGTTCATTGCTGATCCACTCAGGCCTGCCATGGGAAACATCCCTTCTGCAAGAAGATAAGGTCCCTGCATGAATGGAATCTCTCCCTACCTGCTTTTTTCTTCTGCTCTGTTTCTTTCTGCCCCCGTCTTTCTTTTCTAAGCCCTTATCTTGTTCCATCTCTCAAACATACTTGCGCCTTCATTTTCAGCCCTGTGCAAACACTGACTCTTTCAATTACATACGCTTACACCTACAGCAAGTCCTCTTATCTCTCACATGTGTAGACTAACACCTCCGCTGTAGCTGCCTTTGGTTACTGTAATGTCTTTTCATTGGCTCTGCGTCTCTGTTGTGTTAAACAACACACGTGTGTTTGCTTTCTGCACGCTACGACAGATCTCACTGCATACCGTTACCCGTTTCTCTTTCCTCTCCCTAGTTTTCCATCCAACCATGTGAAAGTTAAAGTGAAACATGGATCTCTCCTTACTCTAGATTCTCTTGAAGCATGTCCTTGCCCAACAACATTGTTGGTCTTAAGCTGTTTGCCCTCTTAGGTAGGCCTCGGGTGGAGTTGCAGCCTCCCCCTCCATAGCTCTCTCTCACCCCTGTCACCTCCCTGCCCCTGTAAAGCTGCCACAGTTCCTGTCTGTTCAGTGTAGGCCTGCACGTTTCTTAATAGAGAGATGCTCAGAAATCCAGGAGTGCAGAGGAGCTCAATGCGCTTCTGTTTTTGGTTTAGCTCAAAAATGTTTTTCCTGGCTCAACCCACTCATACTTAGGTCCTCTTACAACAAACTAAAAGGTCCTAATTGCCCCCAAGGGAAAGGTTTAGCCACAATAGACATGTGGTCGGACAAAAGCTCAGTACTCCTACCCCAGCACCCTCACCCCTCCCCAGACAGGAGGGATGAACACGTCAGCAGTGTCTGTTTTGCACTGTGGGTAGCACGACCACAGGTTCGACGCTGTAAAACATTATATATACAGTATATAGACCCAGTAAGGCACAGTGTATGGTTGGATAGACATCTGGAATGTTTACAGTTTACAGCAAATCCAGTGTTTCCTGTTTCTCTTCACATTTTATTTAAGGTAAAGGGTCAAACGAGATGTGTGTATCAAATTGTCTCAGTAACCACACTCACTGTTGTCTGCTGTCTGGCTGTGAGTCTGGAAAAGATGGGAAACCGAATCAGGTTACAAGATTTAGATATAGAGATGAATGAGGAATTACAGTTGAATTAGACTGCGGTTGATAATCCAGTGTAAAATCACAATTGCAGATACAGTGATTAAAAGATACTTAAGTTCTTTTTTTTGGCGGTCTTAGCCACACAGAGCTAAATTAAGTGACTGGTAAGATTTAATTGTAACAGCTTTTGACCCAGCTCTGGTCCCTGCACACGTCTCTCTTGACTCTCATGCCTGTTGAAACATGGAAAGTCCTCATTCATTTTAGCCATCTATAAAGCAAATATTGTTGCACATGCAGTAGATGATCAGTCTTCGAATACCTTCTTGTGTGGTAAGTCATGGGCCATTTGACTTGCACAGCACAGCTTAGCCACCTGACCGGAGTGCAGCCTGAAACCCTCATCACACTCAGGCTATACTTTATTTCTTCGCTGCTCCACAACATTGATATGGAGGAATTCCTGGAAGAGGCCTTGCTGACACAGGATTGGGTAAATAACTGACTGATGTAGATCCTGAGGCATATATTATAAATGTATGTGAAATATCAACACAGTTTTCCCCTCCTTTTTTGCTAAATTTACTTTTTAGTGGGGTGAAATATTACATCACAGTCTTTGCACTCTGCTTCTGCTTCACATTTTAACTTAGTTTGTTCAGGCAAACTAAGTTCAGGCAGAGCAGAGCTCTGTTTCCATGTCATGATTCATTGCTGTGGCATGACGTTGAATATGAAGGCCAGTCTAACGCATCACTGCTCATAGGAAGACTTTATAATTATGAATAGACTTATAGTGATGCGACACATATAATTATGAAGGCTCCCCTGTGCTCTGTTTAATTGTTATAGCTCATAGTTACGCTGTCGGCTCACAGACGCATGTATTACTGCCCTCTCGTAAAAGTCCACTTAGTTTAACAGCGACAGGAGAGCTTGGAGGACATGGCCAGTGAAACCCTGGGCAGCGACTTGTGCGGTCGGCTCAGAACTGGGCCTTTTGTTCGCTTTTCACGAGTCCTGGGAGCCTGTTAACCCAGCCTGCGAGGCACTCGGCCCCATGTTTTACTATTGCAGTGACAGCCCGGCACTCCAGCCCTCTGCCTGCATGCAGAGCTACCGCTGGACACTCTGTTTTTCATTCCCCGACCGAGGCGGAAGACCATATTGTTTTACTAGCTGCTGTGGAGTATCTGATTATGTTTTCAAGTGTGAATGCATGTGAGCATATGAGCGTGTCTGCACATCGTTTCATGAAGGATGATCAAATGACAAGATGAGCTGTGATCAATGAGCTGTCGACAGAACACTTCTGACCTAGTGGAAAGCGAGTCCCCTGATGGTCCTGGCCCGTTTCAGGCCACCGGGGCTGGGGCGCTGCTGCACAAAGAGCGCTCTGTCTCTGTCAGGATTCCCCCGAGGAATCCTGCACGGGCCCCGCTCACCTCGACAACACCCGGCTACTAACAGCACTTCATCTGTCTATACTCACTCAGAAAAGTCATGATAATATTATTAACTTACCTCAAAGCTTTAATATACTGATAATTATTTCCAATTATCCTACCACAGGTTTAGATTCAGCTGTACAGTGTCCAAAGCCAGCAATAAATCGCTGAAATATTGATGCTGGAAATGTGTTTTCTATACTGTATGTATAGGTATTAATACAATAAATCTAAATTTTGAGGTACTTTGGCACTAAAATGAGATGTTTCAGGCTTTAAAAAATAAACAGCACCAACTATAAACAATATCTACGCTGTTAAGGTTTTAATGAGATGTACAGGAGTGCTGTTATTTGACTTCTGAATGACCGCAGTGTCTAAAGAGTAAAGAAAACACTCGTGTATTGTACTGTATTTCTGAAAAAGAAAGCCAGCACTTTTTTTGGAAGTAGAAAAGTAGTTATTGTTTGCATTTACGTCATGTTGCATATTTATATGTAATACAGGTACAAAACTATCACACCCTTCATATTTCAAACCTTCAGTTTTTATGAGCTCTCTTTGAGTCATGTAAACCAGTTGGACCCAATCATTTAAATGCTTCACATAAATTCAGCTAGTTATTTTGGTTTATTAGCCACTCGTGGTATTTATGAAAGTTAAATCAACGTCTAATTCAATCAGACATCATGCAGAATGATTTATTATACTTTTACTGACCTTTTTAAACTGGTACACGTTTTTCTAAATCTTGTACAAGAAAATTTATGGATAAATAAAATGCCTCGTGCAGTTAATCTCACCTGTTCACCTATCAGACTCCAACAGTTTAATATTAATGGTGATATTTAAGTGTCCTTTGACTTTCTGTTATTTTTTGTGGCTTTTTTTCAAGTGGTAGAAGTGGCAACGTATGTGTTAGTGTTTTTGACTGCGTGCGTCACTGTGGAGGTTTTGACCACTAGTGGCACTAGTGAGCACTGTTTGGATGAGCAGCCATAAACACAAGAGCAATGTAAGGGTGGTGTCCTGCAAAAAGAGAATATGCGATAGTCCAAAAACATAGCAGTCAGGAAGCAGTATTCAAAAAGGTTTCACAGAGGTTTTAAGGAGGAAAAAGGCATGTGTAGCACTCAAAAGTCAGGCTATAGGCTATGGCATATTTGAATAGCATTGTTATTATTTTAAGAGGAATTGCCTGTGTGGGTTCTCTCTGGGTACCCCAGCTTCCTCCCACAGTCCAAAGACATACTTGTTAGGTTAATTGGTGATTCTAAATTGGCCGTAGGTGTGAATGTGAGCGTGAATGGTTGGCTGTCTTTATGTGTTAGCCTTGTGGTAGACTGGTGAGCTGTCCAGGATGTACCCCGCCTCTTGCCGCATGACAGCTGGGATAGGCTCCAGCCCCACCGTGACCCTGAATTGAATGAGTGGAAGAAAACTAATGGTGGATGGACAAATAACATGGTAGATTGACAGAGATGATCAGTCAACTCAGGTATACAGTAAAAAGCTCAATTATAATTGAGAGAGTTTGATTTTGTAACAAACTTCAGCATGCTATAATTAACAGAGAATAAGATATAAGAAGATTATGTTGATTGGTTTGAGAAAAAGGTTGCTCTGCATATGCAGAGGATGTCAGAAACGTATAAGAACAGCACTGCTCTTTTGCCATTTTAACGGTAAAGTAACAGTCTAGGCTAGCAAAACCCTATTAAATATCAGAACTGCAGAATAGTCTTGGGATGTTTTTAAAGTTAGTGGTGCATGGAGAACAATTTGCCCAGACAGTTGTAAGTCATTTCATTAGGATCTGGACGGTTTGATATTTCTTGCCCTCACTATACAGTCTGAATCGATTCATGGTCATTGAGGGTAAGCGGAGGCAAATCCTTTTAACAGGGTCTTAAAGCCATAGCGTGAGGTAATGTTGGAAGTGATAGGTTCTCCCCTGGGGTTGATTAGGCTCAGCCCTGTAACTTTCACTTAATGGGATATGACCCCTCAGAGCCCCAAGTCTCTGAAAACACACACATGCCCGGCCATTACTACCACACACAGATACATAGACACACACGCACAGTTCACACATTCCACCCTCGGCCCTCACGCTCCCCAACGCACGACTGCTGTTTAGTTTAAAACGAGGCCGCCGGCAATTAACTGTGCTATGCCAAGCTTATTCTCTGGCTGTTTCTCGCTGGATAAACTGTTCCAATTGGTCCCCAGCAGCCGACTGAGGCAAACAGTAAGTAGGTGTCTCTGTTATCACAGCGTGGTTTTAAAAAGGCCTGTGAGGATTAGACAGTGCAGTGTAGGATTTCAGGCTGGTTAGCCAACACACACCTTTTAGCTGATTGTTTTGCTTTGGCAGCATGTGTCGGTGAACTCCAACAATCAAGGAATCCCTCCTTGAATTATCGCATTGTTCACATTTGGGTACAATGACAATAGCCATACAGTACCTCTTGAAGGTACTTGGTCAGTAACCTTTGGGTTCTGGTGTGTATTTTCACTTGCAAAGTGAGTGTTTTAAAAGAAGAAAAAACTTTCTTGGGGTGGTTAATGTTACCAAAGTTGTTTAGAAAAGGTTATGAAAGAGATCAGATACTTAACAGTATCACGTTAAACCAGTTAAAGTCACATATTATTATGTGTGACAATTACCAGACATAACTGACTATTATGGGACAAAAAAAACAAACAAGCAAACTGACTCAGTATCTAACAATATGTGGCTACAGTTTACTAATAATAACTTAAGCTGCTGCAAACCAAGCAAGACTGCATATGAAAGATGGAGGTAGCGTCTGGGTCTGAAAAATTAAGCACCTTAAATTTGCATTCTTTGTGAAGGCCAACAGGGGGCGATTTCTCTGGTTTTAAATAGATATGCACTAATTGCAATTTTCTTGGCCGATTCTGATTTCAGATTTTTTTTTTTTTTTTATAAGTGTGACCTTCCAATTCTGATTTACTTTTTAAGGATTGTAACTGACAGCATATACAGACAAAAAGAAACTTGTCTTCAATGCAAAATTTTATTTTCATAATAAAAGAAATCATTAAATTTTAAAATTTCCCCTAAACTGTAGTAAGTTACGGGATCTTTTCTCACTTAAACAACTGAATACAAACTGCTCTGCTACTAAAAAGAGGTACAAATAATTAACAGAGCATGAATTGCTGTACACCCACGTTCACCAGACATAGTTTACCTTACCAAACAAAAGCAGCTGCAGCAGATTTATACAACAATACAAATGTCAGTTACTTACATCATTTTCCAGTACATTTATATATTCACCAGGTGACAGGACACCGACCCTTTTCTCTTTTTCACTCCATAATTTTCTAAGTGCTTTGGTCTTTTCACTGTTCATATTGATACTTACTGCTGGATTGTGGCTGGCTCTGAGCTCTGGCTATTTTTTAGCTTTAGCCAATTTCCCTTTGTTACTTTCTTCAAACTGGGCATGTTCAGCTGGGTGAGGGTGATTCAAGTGTCTCAGACAGACTTATAATCGGACATATGTGAGGCTGGCCGGCCAGTCACTAGTCCGTGCTGAGCACACTGAAAATCAGCCAATTCCAGTCCCTGGCTGGTTGATCAGTGCATCTCTAGTTTAAAAAAGACCTGCAGTTGTATAGACGTCAATAGCAGAATGTCTTTCGATTATGTTGCTGTATTACTTCAAAATAAACTTTCCTTACTGATTACCACCACTGTTGAACTAAGTAAGAAGGTATTTCTGTCTTTAAGTAGATGGACATATTTTTCCTTCCTTCAAAAGTTGCAGTGTTAGTATCATGGTTTTGAGTCTTTTACTGGCTTTGATATCATTTGGGTTGTTAATGTTAATGGAGCAGGGTGTAGAAAATGATCTACTAGAGGAGGTGGCTGTGTTTTCTCTCACATGACCTCACAACATTTTCACAATACACCTATTTGTGCTTTATTACTGACTCAAAGGGTACTTATAATTCAGTGCAGAAAACACCACCAGATACTGCTACAGCATAGCCATTATTCAACAGCCAGCCACCATGATGATCTGCTGGATAAGCTTCGAGATCCCAGCCTGGCTCCAGTCCCAGGCGTGGGGATGTTGTAAGCAGTGTATGAGAAAGTGCAAGTGTGCCAATAGAGCTGCGGTCTGTGCTAAAAACAAACCCTAATTTTAAGTCACTCAGAACAGTAAAGATGATATTAATGGCTAATCACTAATGGCTTTTCAGTTTCTTCATTTCATTGGCAGTTAATGTACGATTGTCCTTTCAGGGAAGGTGATAGAGTAAATGATGTTGCTTTAAAAGCATGCTCTAGGCAGATCCATCCAAACAAAATCCAACCTCCTTACTAATTTCAAGTTTTTAAGTGACATAAAAAACCCCGCCAAGCCTGTCTGGTTTCAGGATGATCAGGTCTGCCAGTGAGTGGATTCTTTCCATGAAGGAGCAAAGCTGACATCCACATAGACACTAAATTGTGGAGGGGAACATCCATATTTTCTTCTCATTTGGTTGTGTTCCCATTAAATAGGTCACTGCAATAACAAACCAATTATTTACGGTAAAAGCCTAATTTATCCCCCAGATATTAATCTCTAACTGTTGTCTTGTAATTCACCCCAATGACAGGCAGACCTTTTAAATAAACACTGATGGTGACCACAGCGAGGGAGGGCCATCGCTCTTGACGAGTAATGATCCACTCACTATCTCTATGCTCTCGGAGGCCTAAACAGTTTATTTCGTGTTTGCAGTCACTTCCTTGGGGTTGTTAAGCTGATGTACAGTTTGACAGAAACAGAGGTAAACCAGATCATTGGAGAAAGATTCTTTTGACCTGATAAGTAGAAATGGGTACATTAGGGAGAAAAATGGAGCAAAACACTAAAACTGTGGGATTAGTCTTGTATTCAGTTTACATGGACAGATGCTGAAAAATTCTTTTGTGTGAGAAAGTGAGCCCTTTACCCTACAGTATTATTTTGTGACTTAAAGGAGGCATGATTTATTAGTACCATGTACAGAATTTAGGATTGTCTGGTTTACTTATCACAATATATATTAAGTTAATATCACCACTAGATGTAATTGTTTTCAACCCTTTTTTCAAAAACATTGGGTTCTTTGTAACATGTAAATACACAATGCATTGATTTGCTAATTATATTTTTGCTTTTTAAATATATATACTTATTTTGGCAGCAACTCTTTGGGAAGAAAAGGTTTGCAAAGGTTAATAAAAGCCTTGTGAAAGACACACCTGATGTAACATCTCAAAAACTAATTTTGTTTTGGCAAAAGGTCAGTAATGTGATCATAAAAAGGATTCCAGTGAGGTTGAGTCTGTTCAAATAGTGCACAGCAATTAAGGAATATAATTTATCGATGTAAAATTGCAAAGAATTTGAGGATCTATGGTGCATAATGTCATTAAAAGATCAGACAAGGTCAAAAAAAAAAAAATACTGAGGGGCTGTGATCTTCATGCCCCCACATTTCTGTAATGGAAACTACTGAAACCATTGTCGCATCACTACATCCACATGTGCAAGTTAAAAAAAAATAAAGCAAGATCCTGAAATGCTGCTGCCTTCTTTGGGGCTGGCCCAATGTCATTTAAGATGGAGAGACACCAGTCAAACATTTAAATTCATCTTGAAAATCACGGACACTGTCCAACAGGCTAAAGAGGAGAGGGAAAGTCAGACTTGTTGTCTGACACAGAGTAGCACAGAGTGGTAAAGTACTGTAAATATATTAATATATTTATTTTAACCACTCGGTGTGATTGTTATGATCATGAATACATACGATTAATGATTTTCTGCCAGCAACAGTGTTGCATTTTACTGTTTTTTATTTTCTTTATAAATCTCTGTCACCAGTTCCTCTGATATGGAATAGATGGTGCTCAATTGATCGATTTTGTGCAGAAGAAATTATACGTCATACACCCCCCCTTTATGTAAGCGAGCACAGAACACGAAGCGGAAAGGGTTAATAGTCAAAACTGATAGCTGCCACGGTGATACCTTTAATCTCTGAATGAAGGTTTCAGGTTTTGTTATGATAGCGAACACAAAGAAAGCTTGGCTTCATAGTACCCCCCTCAAAATGATTCTACAGGGTGACGAGCAACGTATCCTGCTGTCCAGAGGTCTTTTCCAGAGAAGGTGTTGCTTATTTCAGCATAGTGATGTCAGACCACATTCTGCACATATCCCAATAGTATGGCTAACAAAAGAGTCTAGGTGCTAAACTGACCCACCTGCATACCAGACCGTTCACCCACTGAAAACATTTAGTGAATTATTAAACAAAAAGTACAGCAAAGGAGGCCCCAAACTGTTTAACAGCTCAAATCATATATCTAAAACCAAAAGGCATAACAAGGCTAAAATTTACATTTTACACCATTTCCCAAAGTTTTGGAAACAGGGTCTTAAAGAGTTGTTTTTAGAGAAAAATATAAAAACATTTACATTTCTGTGACATCTGGACAAAATGTAATGCTTGTGTCTATGTGCCCAGGCACTCGCAGAAATCAGACTCTAAGTAGTAAATCTGCTGCCTGTACACTTTAACTGGCAATTCAAAATGGATTTCTGGCACTTAAACTGCCTTGAATTGCCTTTATTTTTGTTGTCACATTTCCAACAATTCAAATACCTTTAGGGATTACTCTCTCAGTGCTTTGTCAGAAATTTTAATTTGCAAGTAAGCACACCTAAAGTTTCCAGGGATGCTGCTGTGCTGTTTTCTGAATGATCTTAGCGGCTCACTTCCAGTTTTGACATCAGCTTGATGTGCACACCCACAGGCCGAATTAAGAAGCCTCGCTCATTTGTACACCTTTTTCTTTACTTAATAGTAACTTGTCTTCCACAGCTCCTGAGCCACTATATTATATAATGATGGTTAATCTGACTGTGACACATGATTGATAGCCTCTCCCAAGTGTGCAGGATCCAAAGGATTAGTAGTGTTTACTTCTAGTAGCATGCTGGGTACCTTGGCTGTAAATGACTGGAATTAATTACCTGCTGACGCCTATGAGACAGCTCTGTTTATGTACAGGCAGAGACATGACAGTCTGCCCTGGACATTGAGTAGTTGTAAAAGAGTCTGCCCTTGCCCAGAAAGGTTTTGTGTTTATATGTCACTTATGACGATGGTAATATTCATGTTAGTCTAAAATGATTCTTTCTAAATGTATTTTTTTGGCCTTTAGCATTTTCAGGTCATATGTCATGTGACTCAGATATTAATAATACAGGATTAGTGGAGTGTTTACATTTCTCTCTCTCTGCTTCTGGCTTTATCCACACCTCCCTTCTTCCCTCTCACACACAGACACACACACAGACACACACACACACACACACACACACACACACACACTAAGGGGCATGAGAACAGGGTAAATCCTTGACAACTTCAATGAAGCCTCACACAAAGACTAAAACTCGAGGGGGGGCGAGAGAAATGCAAAACCGTACAGTAGCCTGACCTCTTCCAGCTAACATAGACATGCATGCACCAGATACCGGGTGTGGCCACCTTCCTGTACAAAGCCAGAAATAAAGAACCAAGATATTGCTTTCAGCAACAAGACCCCTAGGTGACCTTCCTTATCGACCCCAGCATGACCCCATAGTGAGGAAGGAGAGAAGCAAAGCGCCCAGTATCACTATACAGGAGTCAAATGCACAGGGACATCTCTACAATGGCGAATAAAGGAAGGTGCTGTCATTGTGTGCTCACAGTAAATCAGTGTGTAGGTGACAGTCCCAGATCTCGGGCCCTTGCACCCATCTTAAAGGCCCGGTGCGCTCATAAGTCAAACATCTTTCTCTGTCTACACTCTCACTGTGATTGTAGCCTCAAGTCTTTGGTCATTCATGTATTGTTCCTTAAGCATTTCTCCACAGCTGGGCTGGTTTGTCTGTTTCGGGTCAAATAGAGGTTCGTGGCTTCAGGGTGCAACTGTACTCGGCTTAATGCTGAGGAATGTGTCACATCCAGCTTTAATACCAGCTGGGAATGGAAGCTGATCATTTCCACTCTCAGTGACTCCGTCCATGAATTGAAAGTTAGGACAATCAGTGGACTCTGCAGCTGGGTTTGAAAGCAACATAACAATTGAATTACGCTTTGTTTTTACATGCCTCTATGCGTGCCATCCTTGTACACTAGGCAGACCCCTTCTATCTTAACACAAGTGTAAACAGTTATCTTTTCTGTTTATGCTCTGATATTTAACAGTTAAACCTGCAAGAGTGCTGTGTAACCATCGCATAAATCCATCTGTCTCTCTCTTGTAATTTTTCTCACGTCTCGCTGTGTTTTGTCCACAGTCGACCTGGAGCACATGAGGACAGTGAAGTCTGATAAACACCAGCGCTTCTGCCAAGAGAATGGCCTCATCAGTCAGTTTGTATCGGCCAAGACGGGGGACTCGGTTAGTACCAGCCGGTTTTCGGTAGGTCAGAAAATAAATTTGGAGTGGCTTTCATGGGATTCACCTTGTCCTATTTTTCTCCGAATTTCTTTCTCCAGGTGTACCTTTGTTTCCAGAGATTGGCGGCTGAGATTCTGGGTGTAAAACTAAACAAAGCAGAACTAGAGCAGTCACAGGTGAGCCATGATAACATCACGGTTTAGTTGAAATTTTACAATTTGTCTATGCAGCAGCCTTTAATCTTATATGGTTAATTTACTCTTAGTCTCATCTGTACTTAACTAGTACTTAACCAGCCACTGGTACTTTTTTTTTTTGGAGTTGTCTGTCACACCTAGCAAAATGTGTAATGTTACGCCTGAGCTTAAGGGAGGTCACAGAGAGTGCGTTAGGTCAATGGAGGTCACCACACACTGTATAGGACTTTTTGTTGTGTAAACATGATTTTGCTACGTCTGCCTCCTGTGATGGTATACCTGCCACTGACACTGCCCATCTGTAAATAGACCCACATTGACCACATTAATGCGTGAAGTCAGAGGTTAAAGGTAGGCAATTGTTGGGGTGAGGAGGTTAGGAGTGGCTGCCTGATTTATTTGCTTTATCTCTCTTTTTTTCGGACAAAATGGAGCCTCTGCTTGCCAGCCAGTCCATGATGCCCAATAGTGGCAGCTGTAGGATTTACAAGGTCACCTCCCCCAGAAGCATTAATCCTGAGTGTGATATGACCGGCTGGAGCCACACTGGCTGGGTAGTGGTTGATGAGCCTGAGGGGCTACAGAGAGGTCAGGACCCCCAGAGAAGGGAGAGCATGTAGGTGAAAGACTGGCCAAATTCTCAAGCTCTGTTCCAATCAACCAACACTGCTGCTGACTGACTGAAAATGACCACAGACTAATGTAGCTGTCCATCTACTTTTGGCTTTCACCCCTCCCTTGATAGTTCTGTCAGTAAAGCAAAGTGCTTTAATCCAGGCTAATCAAGCTGGGTGAGTGGCTGGATCCACTTTGCACTTCATAAAGAAGAGATGAGTAGTTGACAGAAACACATAAAGCACAGCACAGCACTACAGGGAAGAAAATATATATTGTATAAGCAAAAAAAACTACTAAACATTTATAACATTTTCTTTGTTGGCCTGATTATGTTATATTTGCATTAGAAGTAGATCTACAGCAATTAAGATGTTTTTAGAAACCTGAAAAACCACAGAGTTACTGGGACATTCCAGAAATATCAAAATTTACATATTTAGTGGATGCTGTATGTGTAGTCATTTGAGGTTCTGGTTGATTATGAATTAATCTAAGAATTATTTCTTCACTCTGTTGGTTGGCACTCACATGCAGCACATAATTTCTCAGAGCTCATGTTGGTATTTTCAGGTGCAAATCTTCAGATGTTTGTCATTATTGAAATGGCCCAGACTAAATTTCTGCAGTTTCATCTGTAGGAATGTGTTTCAATTTTTCATCTAAAAAACAAACAAACAAACAAATAAACAAAAAAAACGTACATAAATTCTCATGAAGACCAATATTGGAAATGGGAAGGAATTGATGCAGACAGGAGGCTTTCAGCAGGTCATGCCTGTGGGTGTAGCTGTGGGGCAAGCAAAGTGTCATTATCAGCTGTCAGGTTTAGAGAGCTGAACACGAGGGTCACAACCCCCGACAGTATTATATCTGCCTGGCAGGCTTCTCCGTCATGGTCCTCTGTCTGTAAGATCAGATAGCGAAGTCACAGATCACTCACCGACTCTGACACCAGGCTTCGTCAGCTCGTTAATCAGGCAGCCAACCAGGGCTTGGTATTTAGCCATGTGGGCTGCTCTAAAGTGGTTAATCAGCATAGGGTCCGGTTGCCTTTTACACTAACATGAAACTGAATTCAGATTAAGTAATTAAAGCAAATGTTTTATGGCTGCTCCGACAGAATAAGTATCTTTAAGTTCTAGTTTTAAAAAATACAATTTCAAAATGCTTTAGGTTGTTTAAAGAAACATCTGTTAGCATTTCACATTGATCAGAAAGGTTAAATAAAGTTGCTAGAGGACACAGAGGAACAAATGCAGCCTAAAATCAGATGCCTGACAGTTATTTTTACATTAAAGAGCAGCAAAAATTAATAGTCATTTACTGTGGGATAGTCAAAAGGAAAATACATGTCATATTCAGCATGACAAACAGTTTCTGGATCCTGTCAGTTTCAGATATGAGGACTATTTTTTCTCGCTTTTATGTTGATTTAAATGGGTTATTTCTAGGTTTTGGAGTTTGTAGGACAAACCAACAATTTAAAATGTCTCATAGGATCTAAAAAATTAGCTATGGACAAAATGTATTGACATAGTATCTATCTCAATAATGAAAGCCTTGATTTACAGTGTTTTAATGTTGTTTCTTTTGTGTGTTTTAGCTTGTGTTTAATTAGAAAACTGGCTTAGCTATGTGTGCTGGCTACACTGGTTGCCCGCTTCACTCCTTTTCCTTTCATTTGTAGCATTCCTGATTCATCCTTTCTCATCCACTGTCTTTACTCAATCTTGGTTTCCACTCTTGTCATGCCTGTGCTCTCTCATGATTCTGTAATTGTCCTTTTTCTGTTTTGTTTTTCAATTCTTTTCCCTGTCTTCCACTCGTCCACTGCTCAATGCACTGAACCTGCTCAGAGGATTGTGAAGGCTGAGCTGGTGGACTACCCACAGGATGAAGGCCCAATTAGACAAGAGAACGCCCAGCAAAGCAAAATATGTTCGGTTCAGTAGCTGGAAGTATGTCTCTACAGTTACACAGATATATTCCCATAGATCTTAGAAAACAGAAACAGATATTTTGTAGTTGTAGCAACCATTAGTAATAGAGCTTACCTGGTACCTGTGGTTCAGAGTTTAACTCTACAAAGTAGAGCAATCAAATAATAAAGCCTAAAGACCCCTCCTCTGTGGTAGTGTTACCATAGAGTGTTTCCCCAGTATTTTTGCTAATCCGTTTTGGGAATCTAAGCTATGTGTGTTTTGGTCAGTGTGATGTAATGAGAAAAACCTCCATGATAACAGATATGACTTCAGTCTGACCTCCATCTGCCTCCTGCCAGCTTCAGGGCATGGGTGCACAAATGTTTTGACCAGTGTCTTCAATCATAGCATGGACTTGGAGCCATGTATCAATAAATGTTAAAGAAACAGTTCAGCAGTTTGGGAGATATCTCAGTAAAACGACTAAGCATGAGTAGATGAGAACATCCAAACAAATCATGTCTGTGCATGACCCTACAGCCAGAAAGCTTAGCCGGCAATACAGACTTTCTTCACAAACAAAATAAAACATACAGTTCAGTTAGGTGACACAATGTTTTTTAATTTTTCCCCCCGTATCTGTATTTGTGAGCCTTAGAGGCATTTGTAGGTGGATATTAATCAGACTGAGGGGCTAGATGTTTCTCCTGATTACAGTTTTTGTGCTAAGCTGATCAGCTGCTGGCTGTGGCTTTGAATTTATAGTTGAGATGTGAGAGTGGTATCAGCCTTCTCATCCAAAGCTGCAAGAAAGCAAAGACTTGTATTTCCCAAGATCTCATTCACAGTGTATTTTCTCACACTTTTCAACAGTTTGCAACTGTAATATGTGAGACTTAATTTAATCTGTGGCCTGACTGGAGGTTACTGGTGTTTCCTTTAAAACGAAGCAATTGTTGTTGCAGCTTTTAAACTAAAAAGATGTCTTTCCATCTTTTTCAGCGTGTGGTGAAGGCGGACATTGTGAACTACAGTCAGGACACCGTGGCCAGGACAGTCAACCCCCCTCGCAGCTCCATGTGTGTGGTGCA